>JAEQML010071152.1:0-16319 GCA_016904865.1 Pissodes strobi | reverse complement strand
AAAAGTCACAATTCAGAGATTAACATTTCATCTTTAAACTCTGAATTCAGAGCCCTATTATGTTGGAATATAGTTTCAGGTCTTAATTCAAAGATCAAAGTATGTCTTTAATGTTTAAAGACAAATATAAAGAATTACAGTAATCCCTCTTCTTATACCGGAAGATTTCACTTTGCCTAAGGCGAAGAGCTCTAAGTCTGAATTTACGAATTTCAAGTCTGAAGGCGCACTCTAAAGTCTGAATGATCAGTGAATTTTGCATATAAAAACTTGAAATTTAAAGTTGAAAATCCTACTGGTCTGAACTCAAATTTAAAAGTCCCAAGTCAGAAATTAACATTTCGTCTGTAAACTCTGAATTCAGGGCCTGAAGTTTGAATATAAAGTTTGAGGTCTTAATTCATTGATCAAAGTATTTATTTAATGTTTAAAGACAAAAGTAAGAATCCAGGGAAATAAGAGAGGCCTTTTTACCGGTATTTCAGAGACATTCTGACTGGACATATGAATTTAAAGTTGAAAATCCTACTCAGAGCCTAAGGCGTGATAATAGAGTTTGCGGTCTCAATTCACGTAAAGTACGCCTAAATAATTCATATTTACTTTGCCTACCAAATTTCACTATACGTGGCGGTTATGTATTTTTGTAAAATGAAAAGGCATGGTTGCCAGTGTGCCAAAAATGTACGAATTGTTTCGGACTTGAACTATTGGACCAAAACCAAAATACTTACCGCCAAATATCGAGCAATTCCATGACCAAAAATAGATGAGCCCTTGGATGCATTTTGGGAGTTCTTGCATAATTTTTTTGGAAAAAGACCCTCGAACTCCCTCCAAACTTCTAGGTCTGTGTGGCCTTTCTCATATAAGCCGGTAAACAACTTAACAAATTTTAGTTTTGTTTTCAAAATGGCAGCTGTGTCCAAAGCCAACTAAAACTAATGAGGAAAGTTTAGAGTTATTTAGGTATGTAGAGAGCAGCGGCACTAAAACAGCGTTGCCAGATCTACCAATTTGTCTTGGGATTGTTGATTGGATTATATATCTATCAAATGATCTACTAAACGTATAAATGAATTTTCCCGTCTAATATTCTTCAATTTACTTACATGTGCAATATGGTTTTTCTTTGATGGATATACGTTTAGGTCAGGTTTTAATTATTCAGTCCCAGTCGGAATCAAACAACCTAATAAATAAAGTTTAGGTTGCCGCTAACGCGTGTGTAGGTAAAGTGCATTTTTATGTCATTATTATAATTATTGCTTCCATAATTTTCGCTAAAATTATGTTCGTTAAATGGGTTTTTATCAAACCGAGCACAATTCATTCGATATTCAAATTACTTTATTGTGGTGTCAATGCTAAATATGCGACTAAAATGCTTGGGAGAATAAAATATGTAATATAAGCACGTTTTTAGCAATATGATTAGACTAACAATCAACTTAATTATTGAAAGTAAAGTACTAAGAATCTGATGATGCAGCATTTAAAACAGCATACGAACCAGGTGCGTGTTTCGGATCATTTTCATTTATAAATTGACTTGGAATGGTGAAAATCAGAAAAATTATTTAAGATACAGACTCCTAGAATCGACAATCTAATGCAAATTAGAAAACCGAGACGTTACCTGAAGAGGACATTAATGAGAAAACTCGGCAATAAATGAGGACAACGTGTAGATTTTTTAAATTATTATATACGTTCTAAACGACCATGCTGGTACTGTTTTTGGATTTTATCCCAGATACAGCTCTTAGGACCAAGCACAAGAATAGATTATTAATTCTTGTGGACCAGGCTTAACCTGCTGGTCCTTCTCTCAAGACGGGAGAGGGAGACATGAACTTTCCGTAAACATAATATAATTTAGCGCCATCTGTGAGTCTTCGATGATACGAATTGTATAGTATCTGTCAGTGCGGTTGCTATTGGAGCGATTCGTAGCATCAGAGCCTGGCAGAGGGCGCTAGATATATATCATTTATTAGAAGTTCATTTTGGATTACGGAGGGAGGCGGGCATTTTGTGTTGAAATTGAAACCTCCGGCAGGTTAGTTTGGGTTACGTTCAGAAACCGCTTATCTCTGGGATATAATCAAAAATATATTTGACACATGTCAAGTGGGAACAACCGGTGGATCTCAGATGGAAGTTTCGGGTTTAAGCCCGCATTTTCTTTTCATATTAAAAGGTGGCATTAACATAAATAAACTCGGAGCTCATGATGATTCGAATGTTTGGTCTTAGCATAGTATTGCAACTCGGAGCTAGTTCTAGCACGGCACCTAATGAGCCCAATGTATTATTACACTTCACGCACTATGGGGGCTCAAAGAACAGGAACTAACCCAAGGCATGCCTAAAATGAATAAAAAGTACTATTTACAAACATAACGTTAAAACATGTTTTCAAAACTGGCAAGAATTGAACCCCCAGCATCTAAAGGTCATCATAGACACCTCGCATAAGGGCATAAGGGTTTCGACCAATCACAGCCGATATTTTGAACTACTAAACAAGAGTTTATATGGCCGCGCATAGCTCAACCTCCGTAATTATTCATTCTTACGGATAATTCTTATGCAAAAGTTATATGGCGTTCGATATATCGGCTGTGATTGGTCGAAAACCCTTATGCGAAGTGTCTGTGATGGCCTTATCCGCTGATAAGTGTCTCGCGACAGCCTTGATTTTGGCTGTCATCAAAGTAAAGGCCTCTCCAACGCAATCTAGTGTAGATGGCGTTGACTCGAGCGATTGCATTCGATGTCTTCGCGATGCAATCAATTTGCAGCAAGAGCCCTTGTGGTCGAGAGGTTTAGATGGTTAGGTGTCAATTCGGCGGCGGCCCGGGTTCAAACCCAGTTGCTTTTTTTTACTTTTTAAGGTTAAATTTATAAACAGTTTTTTCTTGATCTTGGGTTAGTTTTGGTTAGCAAACCGTTTTTTTCTTGATTTTGGGTATGTCTCGGGTTAGCCCCTGGTTAGTTTCCTTTTTTTGAGTGCGTAGCGAGCGGAGGGCCATGCGAAAGGTGGAATATTACTTATTCTAATACGTGCCCGTACTTTGGATGCACTTTTTACGAAATATACAGCAGCTTGCATGTGTTTCCGCGAATACATTCATAAAGAATCCTCCTTTGTAACATTCGATCTCGATAGCAGCCAAAATCAAGGCTGTCGCGAGACACTCGTTATCCACTGAACCACCAGACAGTGTTGCCAATATAAATTTGTGAAATTAGACGATGAGCTGTTCAAATTGCGCTTTTTACACACCACCTAATTTAAGTCTAGGACTCAATGAAAACTGGGCGCCCGACAGTGTTGCCACTGTGAATACGTAAAACCAAAGACAGTATGATTGTCTTTGGTAAAACAATGCTAGTTCTTGAGTTTACTCATACCTTTACGGTGCCATCGATTGTTTCCAACTGCTTTGGTGGTCCAGTGGTTAGATGCTGTGTCTCTATTACGGCGACCCGGATTCGGTTCCCGTAGGTTTTTTAATTTTTTTTAAGGTTATGTTTGTAAAAAGTTTTAATTTCTTCATTTTGGGTTAGTTTTGGTTGTTTTTCCTTGGTTGCGCCCACGTAACGCGCGAAGCGAGCGAAGCACCATGCGTGAAGTGAAATATTTGACATTCTATAATAGTAAACAAATCATAACAATGGCAATACTGTCGGGCGCCCAGTTGCCATTGGGAGCTAGACTCTAGTCACTATCTACACTTTAATATTTTGAAAAATCGGGAAAAAGATAACTTTTTTGACATATGATTTTGAGAAATGGATCAAATCTAAGTGTCAACCCTGTCTCCGGTCAACCAACAGGCCCAGATCGCACATATTTTATTCTTCCATCTTGACGAGTCCTGGCCTTGCGCGCAAATTTTTTTCACTTCATGTAATGCCTTCCGCTCGCTCCGAGGCGCAACCAAACAAAACTAACCCAAATTTCAAAAAGGGATAAACATAACCTTAGAAAGCGTCTTGCACTGACGGGAATCGAACCCAGGCCATCCCTTCACAGGCACAGAATCTGTGCACCACGAGACGGGTGAAAGCAAATGTATTTGTGATGCGTGCGCAAGCCCAGTACTTGTCAGGAGGTAGACAGTAGGACTTGTGTAGATTAAGAATAATATATCTGCGCCCGGCTCAATCAAAAATATAAAAATGTTACACAAGGCAGAGGTGAGAGGATGACTTGTGGCGTCACGCTGTCAGCTCTCCCACTTCAGTTTCGTTGAGTTTTTGAGGATGGCTTTGCTGCAAGGCAATTCGACAGCGCGCCACTCCTGCCTTTAATTAGAGGCAAGGCAACTCCCTTGCATAATTTACACGTAGTCCCAGTGTGAGGGGGCTATTTGGTGGGAATATCCAGTAAGACGGGCCTGTGCCCCTGGTGACTCCCTATTTTACACAAGTACTTTTAACAAATACAAAATGGTGGCTTTAGGCCAAATTATGCAAGCACAGACAGAAATGGTCCCACAAGGACATCCGGCCCCTCCCGGCCTGGGTACCGGCGTGAATGGGTATTTCTTCTGGCTATGAAAGGCACTGACTACGCTGGCCAGGACGTCCGATACTTCCTCGGGGAGAAAAACGGTCCCCGAACGCTCACCATGTGTCCCCCAAACTGGTCAATAACTTAGATTAGGTAAGAATAAGACATTAAGCCAATGTACTGAAATTGAAGCCTTTTCAGAGCGGCGGCCATTATTTATGTGGCAAACACATCTATTGTGGCGGTGCTATTTTGCGGTTATTTTGTGAGTTTTTGAACAAAGAGAGATAAAAACTAAAATTCATAATGGTAAATTATTCGGCATATGGTTGCAAGAGTCGAAGTGAGAAGAAGGAGCCTGGAATTTCATTTCACAGGTAATTATTGTCTGCTGACCTTGTAGTTTATTTGCATATTTCTTGTTTTAATAATAATGCATAATGTACACATTGTGTTACCTCTGAGTATATCATGGTAGGGATGTTAATTTAATTATCGAGAGTAATTTGATACCCGATCAAATAATCAATAAAGCCATAAATATTCTTCAAAGAGAGTCATTCAACAGAGGGGTAGGTAATATATTTTTCATACTCTACCTATAAAATGGCTATATTATTTTACGACTGAAAATTACTTTTTCTACGACTGCCCTGAAAATAGCCAAAAACGCACTAACAACTGCTCTGGAAAACTGGACATTTCAAACATCGTGTGAAAAGTATACTTTGCACACGGCGTGTGCAAATTATTCTTTTCACACGCTTATTCGGATATTTAGATTAAAGGGCTTCGTCTCCGTTTTAGAGCTTCGCCCTCAAAGGTCCCATTACCAGATCTCTAAAAAAGGGGGCCCAATTATAGGGCTTCACCCCCTGGGAGCCCCTTTTTGCAAAACTTTAGAAAATGGAACTTTCATACCAGGGGCCCCCTTTTAAGACTTGGGCCCCATTTTAGGGCTTCGCCCCCGGGGGCTCCATTGCGAAATCTGTAAAAAATGGGACTCCCGTACCATAGGCCCCATTCTAGGGTTTCGCCCCCTGAGGCCCCATTTTAGGGCTTCGCCCTCGGAGCCTCTTTTTCAAAATATTTGGAAAATAGGGACCCCACTCCGATGGTCCCATTTTAGGACTGTGCCCCTAGTTATAGTTCAGCGAGAATCTCTTACTCACGTAGCTTCTTTCATTAGGAATAATATTTTCTGATAAATCAATAATAAAAATGTTTCCCATATAACATGTAATTTTCTACCACATTCCCAGTGGGGCACCCTCCCTGTATGTAGCAGTCGTAGAAAAACTATAGTGTGCTACACGTGCTGAAAAGACTTTTTACACTCATGAGACTTTATGACACTCGCTTACGGCTCGTGTCACCAAACTGTCTCATTCGTGTGAAAAGTCTTATTTTCAGCACTTGTTGCACAATATACTATTAACTTATTAATTATTATTTATTACTTATAATTTCAATTAATTTATTGAAGTTACCCAGTAATTTATGTGGCAGCTGGTAACAGGCTTTTTCCCCATGTTCTCTGTCCTCTTCTTTCTTTGTGTAAGGCTGACAGTACTAACACCTACCTAAAGGTAAAGCTACAGTGATTTTGTAAAGCAGTGGCTGTGGCTTTGGCTTGGAAAGTCGTGAAAAAAAAATGCAAAATTACACGCAAAATATGCACTTTTTGTGAAATTACACCAAATGCACGTTTTTTGAGAATGTTCGAAAAATGCAGGTAGAGCAATCAAAATGCACACAAATCGTGTAATTACACGCTTATTGGCAACACTTCCCAGACAATTCATTGCCCCGCAGATATCGGTAAACTGAAGGCTCATTAGGTGCCGTGCTAGGTCTAGTGCTAAATCCGCAAACAGAGTAGATCTGGCAACACTGGTGGAAAGCTGTGCTGAGACGCTGAGGGTGAAAATTTTATGTTTTGGTGTTTCTGCCTTCAGTTTTTGGAATATTCTGGCCCAAAATGTATATAACTGCGTTTATATTGTAAACGTATAGAAAAACAGCTTGGGAAAGTGATTTTATGTGAGTATTAATTAAGAAATACCGTTATTTGATAAACAGGCAACCAAAAATACATTAACTTTTGCTTTAAAAATCTGCCATGGAGACCTCATCTATAAGTTATATGTTATATTATTGTTTATTGTAATCCCCCTAGTTATTAATATTAGATTAATTTACAGTTTCATATTGTTAATGGGCACACAGTGATATAGAGTCCCTCTTTCAAATTCTAATGTCCATAATTACAACATAAACATTCGCGTCTACCTACCTACAGCAACTTTGAGCCGTCACGCATGAGTACGTGCTAATTCATGTATTTTTGAAAGTTTTTTCTTGATTTTGGGCAATGCCATGGGTTAAAGGAGTATTATATATATGGTTAAAATAGGGTTTGACATCAAGCTTCCAGGCATGATTCATCTAAACATCCATAAGCAGTTATTGCCATTCATCGTCCAAGAAAAAAGAAGAGCATTTAATAATAAAATGGCAACTCTGCTAGAGGCATATATATATAAACTAATATATCGCTAATCCAAAGCAAAAATTGAAGCCACAACTAAAAGACGGAGCTATTTAAAACTCGCATAAGTCGGTCTTTGTCATTCAGTAAGTTCATACTGCGCAATCGTTAGAAACGCTCTGTGATTAGTTGAAAATATATGTAACAGCCAATAAAGTTATCCCCCTGATTGGCGGTAGTTTATTGGATTTAAATTATTGCCGCTTGCCGAGGTTATTTTTTAAAGCGGATATGCTTATTCGCTGTTTATTTTCAAAGCACAAACACTCTAAAAATGTCTAAAAACAGTTTTAAATTGAAATTACAATTTAATGTGCACAAGATACGATACGAATCACACGACACAATAAAACACAGATGGATCGATAAACGGAACAGGGGTCGGGGCACGGCCACCTATACGACAACCAAATTGATGGTCGATTTATTTGTTTACGTTAATATTTTTCAGTCAGTTTTTTCAATTATTTTATAACGTGTAGATATTAAAATTATATTTCGAAACGGTTTCTTGTGGGAGATTCCATGTAAGCTACCTAGATGTCCTTCATATTTAAGTAAAGTTGATGAAGAGAATGTCCACACTAAACGCAGAAAGATCAGATTGAATGTTGAGAAATGGAAAGGGGCTATTGCCTCGGCTATTGCTGAAAGTTTGGATAGAGCAACTACTTACAACGAAATGAAGCAATATCTTTTACTGCGCTACATGAAGCTGATATCAAGATTAATGAACTCGAGGATGGATAGTTGAAAGGAAAAGGAAACTTGTCCTTTTTCTATTTAAATGAACCAGCTGAAGGGTACCCAAGTGTGCAAATGTCTGTGTTTCTGTCAGGTCAGAAGACTAAGTGTTTGTGGGAAATTTGTTTATTAAAAAAACATTGTGTTCGGACAAGTCTGATATAAAACTATCAGTACGTGCGGGTTGAGTATATTAAGTACTTTAGATAAAGTGCTTCATGAAGCCAAAATATTTTTGATTGGCAATAAAAATGAAGATGATATAACATCAACTATAGAACTGTAACTTTACTAACTATTGTATTTTGTAATTGTATGTGTATTTGGGCAACCCTTGGTCTGTTGTGGCTCACATCTGTAGATTCCACTAGGCCAGAGGCTTAATCCCTTTCATGTAATCGAAAGCTGTCTGGGGGTGGAGAGTTTGTCTAGTTCTTTCCATTGCCAGACAGCATAAAACATGCTCCATTGTTTCTTTGCCCTCCAAGCACAAGCGGCATCCCGTTTCTTCGGAAAGCCGTATATCTTGTTCATGTGGCGAACTAACTAGATAAGCACTTGTATTTTTACTAAAATGGCTTGCATGAAGATTAGAATTCAACAGTGTCTGTCTAGAACAGCTAGTAAAATTGAGCTGCTTCGAAACCTTCGGTTTGCTTTTATTGTTGCAATACTTATTGGTTCATACAACTGCTTTGCATTTTATTCACAGTACTTATACAACGTAGAAAAATCACTGCTTTTTGTATTTATATATGTGATATTTGTTTTACTTAACATGACTTAAGCTAATTAATCATTTTATTTTATCATGTATTCTGTTATTGCTACTTAAAAAGATTGTGCTTGAGTAGGTACTGAATAGGTGAACTAACTAAAAAAACCATACACTATATATACCTTTTATTTTTTGTGACTCGTTTTACTCTGAGAAATCTACTTGAATACTTATACGTAAAATACTGCCTTTTGCAACTGTTTTGATCTTGAGCTACATATTTCATTTAACTGTAATCACATTTGTTATTAACTAATCACATAGTTTATATTATTAATACATACATATTATCAAAAATGGAAATTATAAGCCAACAAGCATAATACAAAGCAATTATGTTATTCAGATATTCCGTTCATCTACTACTCGTAACTTTAGTTTATCCCTATCTTTGATATGATTTTTATTTCATGTCTATATTTCTCATATTTATTTTTATAATTAATAAACTTGTGTCCAGTTTTACCATATTGTCTTATTTTAAGATTAATAGGGAAGCACTAGGTAGTAGAAGTAGAAGGGCAAGATTTGCTGCTTCATGGCCTTGTATAGGTGGCCCTGGTCGGAGTCGGCCTCGGCCAGTTTAATGCGCGACAAACGGACCAATAAGAACGTTCCGTACAGAGCGTGCGCACAAACAACTTCCTGGACGACAAAGATAGACTTATGCAAAATTGATATTCCCGTCTTTTAGTGTTGACTTCATTTTCCACTCATTGTCCAAATGACGGTTTAGCAGTATATTTCTTTTTAAGTATATGGCTAGAGGCCTACATGATGTCGTATGCGTACGTGAATTTTACTAAGAACACAAACGTAAGTATTTATTGAACACCGTGATTAACGCGATCGGATGCTTTTGGCACGTCGCGAAAACAGTGGCGAGCTATTATTGATAGATTTAGAAGCATCGATGCCAAATTGTTTTGATGGATTTTGTAATTATACTTCTCTAGCGCCGTTTTTAAATTGCGCTGCTTATAATTTTGAAGGTGCCGGTGTTGCCACGTCAAAGATTTTAATAGGTATCCCTAGAAAAATATTTATAAAAATCCTGCAATAGCTGAAGGTTTAGTTAATTATCAGAATATATTAGATGGATGCTCCTAGATCTGGTGCAGTTTCTCTATGGACGGCAATAATGCGCTCGCTCATCAGACGGACGTGTTCCAGCTAGATTTCACAAAAGCATTTGATTAACTACTATTCTCATTTATTGGGTAAAGATGTTTTTAACGTACTAATAGATATGATGAAAGCTGCATACATTCCGAGGAATTCAATTCGTCATGCACTTAAAAGATAGAAGACCCTCTTCTTACCTTACCTTAAACCGGACGGGGTTTGACGCCGCCCTTCGCTCCACCCGAGTGCCCTAAAACACCACATAACTATAACGATCACAACACCACATGACGATTGTTTGCCTGAACCGGGATCAGGTCACACACACCCGCCCGAAGTACGCGGGGTCCTACAGGACTCTAAATGGGATGCTGGGCCTGTTCCCGTGATTTCAATCGGCGGCACGGAGTGCATTATCGATTCGGGCCGCTTCCAGCATCCCTTGAAACTTGCGAGGGTTGTGGGAGCGCAGTGGGATGTACATCGTCGCAAGTAGGACAAATTCGTGGGTGTTGTCTCCATGACTGTGTAGAGCCAATTAAATCAGGCTTGTATGCTTAGTTTTTTGTCTACCTGTGTATCAGAGAAAATTGAATTTTTTTGGTCCACTGTAAAATGGTTGAGATTGAAAAATTACGTGTAGATTGCAAAGTTTGTCACGCGGCGTCCATTTTTTTATTTTTATTAAATTTGGTGCAATCCAATCCAATTTTACAAACTATTTTTTTGCGAAAATGTTCATTATTTACCTATTTTTTTTACGAAAATATTTATATTTTTTAGAGTTTTATTTATTCTTCATGTTTTGTTTAATTTTTATTTCTACTTAGATACTTGATATTTTCATAAATACTAATAGAACTATAAATTGAGACTAAAATAATAAGGAAGAAAAGAAAAATGTGACTAAGAGAAAATAAAAGATAAAGAACAAATATGTAGAGTAAGAAATTAAATAGAGGATGATAAACAGGTACAGGTAAGTAATAATAAAAGAGTAAAAGAGAAAAAAAATACATATTTCAGTATAAAAGCAAGAAATCTACTAAAATATTTTTCTTGGCTATTAATTATATAAATCTCTACTTTCAAAAAATTATATATAAACTAATTAAATCTGTAATGATAACAATACAAATAATAGGGAAGAAAAATTATAACAAAGACTAAGAGAAAATAAGAGATATGTAGAGTAAAAAATTAAATAGAAGATGATAAACAAGTAGTAGAGTTTTTTATATAAATAACAAAACTAATAATAAAAGAGTGAAGGATAAAAAATTAACAGAAAAAAACAGCAAGAACATAATAGAGTATAAAGAATAAGAAACAAGAAAACTACTAAAAAATCTTTCTTGGCCATTATAAGGCTCTATTTATTTAGATTTATTACGGAAGAAAATCGTTTAAAAAAAATTGATGAAAAATTTAATATCAATAAAATATGTTATTATTACTATAAATAGAAAATTTAGAATATAAAAAAGGGAGATTCAAAGAATAAATAATAAAGAACGCTATATTTTTTGTACAAACTAAAATTAAACATTTTTAATAATAAAGAAGAAAAAATAATCATAAAAAATTGAGAATAAAAAAAGAAACACTAAAGTAAAATAAAGGACGAATAACAAATGTAAAATAGAAGATTAAATAAAAGCTAGATTACTTGCTGTAAATGAAAAATTAAGAATAAAGGAATAACGAGGAAAAATATTAAAAAAAGAGAAGGAACAAAAATAGAATAGAGGATAAGAAATAAAGGAACAAGGAAACTTTTCTGGTTCATTTAACTACATAAGGCTTTATATAATACATCACCCTATACAGGGTGTTACAAATTCGAAGCGCACCATTGGGATCTCGGAAACTATAAGAGATACAATGTCAGTTAAATTGGGGCAAAGTTGCGCAATTTAAGGGTGATTGACATGCCGTCGAGAAATTTAGAAATTTCCGTCTACTTCCGGAGATATACGTATAAAAAAACCGAAAATCACTTATTTTATTTAAATTTTTTCTGCCTTTGTTTGAAGAGATAAAGTAAAATAAATGTGACATTATTATTGCCACTCCCAAGATGGCAGTATCAAAAGGTATTATATTTGACTTATTACTTACCGCGGCAGCATCAACATAAAATCACTAAAACAACTATCAACACGATATATTTGAGATAGAAAACATACGAAATAGCCATCATGTCCACATTAACAAACATTTTTATTGTGACGTGTCAAGCGTCCCCCTTAGAGAATCCTTAAAATATCGTTGGAATCCTTACAAAAGGCTTGTGCGGCTAATGGGGATAATAGTTGCATATATACAGTACGTGAATTTAAAGCGTTCCGTAACGGACTGGGTGTCACAAATAACAAGGAAAAAAATGTAATGCCAAATATATTTATTAAGAAAATATAGAGAAATTCTTTACACTATAATATATCACTCAAAAATAATTAAAAATAACAAATTAATAACTAACTCCTCACAAGTGTATTCATATTACATACTATACATACACAAAAGTGGTCATTGCACCACATAGTCATATACCACTTTGTTAAAAGGATATTACACATTTCCATGAGGTCAAATCGCTACAAAGCCCATCCCACTTTAGGGTTCGTGCCCCACGTAACTGGACAAACTAGCGCTGCGAGTCGTATTCAATAACAGCCCTTGCGCATCTGTTCTTGGACTCAAGCTTGTGACCAGGACGTAGACGCCCCAAAGCAGCAAACATATCAGCAGTATGTTTTTAAGCACGTCCAAATAGTATAACCTAAAAATATAAAAAAAATTGACATATTTACAGTCTTAGAGGAGAAAATTTACCTTTTAAGAACCTTTCTTGCGTAGGGAATAGTCTCAGGTTCTTCATGGACGCAGTATTTCCTAGCCCCTAAGATATAGCTCTTCATGAAATCGTCGTTTATGATCTGGCCTCTGTCCAAGTAAAACATTTCCTGGTCCTTTTCGCTAAGCGTTTCGTATACTCTGTACAATTTTTCGTTACAGAAATACCAGGGTCTGGTCGTGTAGTACTGGAGCACGCCTAACCCGTTTTGGATCCTCTTTTGCGCTTGGACCAAGCTAGTAAAATAGGCAGAATACAATATAAGATTCATCATAGAAGGGTGCCTACTAGCTGGCACCCTTTCTTCTAATCTAAGATGATTGCGGTCTGGTACAAATTATTGACTTTTTACTAGGACAAGATGCTGTCAAAGTTGCAGGAAAAATTCCTACATATAGTCCCCTACTAAATATTTTGAAAGGTAATTGAGATATTTAATTGATTTTAAAAGTGTGTTTCTAGTGAATTAAACTATGGAAAGGTCAGAGAATTTTAAACCAGAAAGGCAGTGGCAGTCTTGTTTCAAAATTATATCACAGTTTGTATATATCATTTTATCATTACTCTGTATAGTCAAACGTTTATGTTTTTACAATACAAATTCTGTATGTAATAATCAAATGTACAATGTACCAAACACCATTATTTTTCAAAACGTTTTTTTTTGATTTTATTATTCATTTAGCTAAGGATGCTCCTGTTAAACGCCCTGTATATTACTTTATTCTACGGAAATGAAGAAGAAAAATTTACAAAATTAAATTTAACTCATCATCATCATCATACATTTTATTTCAATATTAACATTTTTGTAACAGCATAACCTAATATTAACACGTCATTAGTACTAGTATAACTAGGGCCTGTTGTTTCACCTGGTGTTGTTCGATCAGCACCGTGGCCAACAGGGTACGACGCCTTTGGGGGGCTGTTGTTAACCTACCTAATTAGTTAGGCGCAGCTGTGCTACGGTTGGCTTGAGTATTACTTGGGAAACCCCTTCAATATCTTTACAAGTTAGTTGTTGACCGGAGCTATATTATATAAGAATACTTCATTTGTTAAGTAATGTTATTCCCAGGAAGATTATACAAGGAAAAGCAGTGAAAAACCTTGTTTGAACTGCTCTCAGGGAGCAGGAGCTCATATGTTAAAAAGACATCACAATATATACAACATAGACTTAACTACTATATACAATGTACAATATACAAGGTGAAGACTTAGCAGCGTAAGTCTGCTCCGGTATTGTAATAACTTCAGGTTGAATAGGTCGAGCCCCACGGGTCAGGCTGCGGAGTCACGGATGCTTCAGTGGTTGGAAGTCAAGTGTATATGCGATGGGCGCAACTGCGTATTTATTCTACTAACAGCACCTTTAGCAAGCCCCGCCCCCCCGTGTCCGAACACGGTGGTTGGCTGGGCAGGCAGCAGGACTAACACTTGCCCGAAGGTAAAGTGCTCCTGCTCTCCTGATCCTTGGGTTTTCATGTTTTTTTTTTCAAAAGATATAGATTTAGTAACTTAAAAAGGTAAAATTACTGGGATTTTGGCAATATTTAATGTAAACAAGATATTAGGTTTATGGAGGCCTTAGCTGCTTATAGAATAAGGTTAGCTCTCGGTATATGGTACCGTGTCGGATAGGGCGCTCGGGGTCGTAGCGCTTGTCCGCGATATTAGCAGTGAGCGGCGATCCCTTGATTTGGTTCTCAAAGAACCTACACGCGAGGCCGTCGATGTGTTCCTCGACGTATTCAATGCCTGACCACGCGTGCAGGTCTTCAATTCTGACGTGATCACGTCGTGTCAAGGAGAACGCCGCCCTCAGGTAGCAGTTTTGTATGACCTGTAGTTTACGTTTATGCCTACGAGCCACCGAGCACCATACCGGGGCAGCGTGCAGCAGTGCTGGCCTTACAATTGATTTGTAGAGGATAAGCTTATTGGCAGGGCTCATGTAAGACCTGCTCGCTACCAACAAGCCTAGTCCTTTCTTGATGCCTTCATTTTTGTTAACAATTGCCGAGATGTGCCGGCTAAAATTCAGTTTAGTGTTTAGCGTGATACCGAGATATTTTACTTGCGATTTTGGATTTATTTACGTGTTACCCACTACGAGAGGTGTAACCTCAATGTCCTTACGTTTGCGTGTAATTACAATAAGGTCGGTCTTTTTCGCATTTAGGGAAATCTTCCACCTCTCGTAATAAGGAACGAGCGCATTGATGTGCTCGCTTAGTTTTGACTTCGCCACTTCCGCTATAGGATGCGAGGAGTAAATTGCCGTGTCGTCGGCAAATAGGGCTTTATTGGTTTGGGGATGAGACGGAATATCTGCAATAAAAAGATTGAACAGCAGCGGCGACCATACTGTGCCCTGTGGCACCCCTGCAAGCAGGCTTCTACTTGCGGAAGTGTGTTTTTCCACTCTAGTAACGAAAGTGCGCTCGGCAAGGTATGACGCGATCAGGGATACTATGTGGAGCGGAAGCTTGTGCTTCGCTAGAAGTTTATTATAGCTTTGTTCCAACTGACTAGAAAACCGTACGAGGGACCGTCATTTCTAGTTGTCAATTTAATTTTTGGAGGTGATAAGTACCTGTCATGTTGATAAACGAATTATGCTACTGGAAATTACCGTCCCATGTACGGTTTCTTGCTCAGTTGGAACAGAGCTAAAGTAACCCCGCGTGCCACACCTTGTCGAACGCCTTCTCGATGTCTAGTAGCAGTAGTGCCACTGACTGTCTCGCATTGAAGCTCTCATATACATCGGTAGCGATCTTCGGGGCTAACATGACAGTGCCATGCCGGCCGCGAAAACCGAATTGCTCAGGGGGCAGGATGTTGAGTCTGTCGACCTCCCCGCTGATCCCCGGCAAGATTAGCTTTTCAGCCACCTTTCCGAGGGTATTCAGCAGAGAGATCGGCCGATACGACGAAGGCAGTGCGAGATCCTTCCCTGGTTTAGGGATGTGTATGACGCACGCTGCTTTCCAGGATTTCGGGAAATGTTGCAGCCTGATTGCCGCGTAAATTATATGCATAAGATGGATGATTGACTTCTTAGGCAAGTTTTTCAGGACTAAGTTCGGAATGTTGTCCGGGCCAGGAGCTTTATTTCTCGGCAAACGACAGAGAGCTTTGCGGATATCCGCCGGAGTGACTCTCAACTTATCGTAAACTGACGGAGGGATGGGATACTTCTGTTGTTTAAAAACGCTAACAACAGAGCTATAATCTGCCTGCTCAGGAAGGGTGTCAGGCGACTCGCTGCAGACGCCCTCCAGGTAGTCAGCGAAGGCCTCCGCTTTTCCCAGATCGCTTACGATGTCTGAATTACGATATTTAATCGCCGGAATTCGCGTACTACCTCCGCGGACACGCCTGGCGAGCTTCCACAGCGAGCCATCATCCCTGCTGACAGAATTAATATATTCAAGCCATGTCTCGCTTCTATATTCCCGGATTTTAACCCTTATTTCCTCCGGCAGCGCATTGATGCGAGCGGATCCCATTTGTGTCCGGTTTCTCTGCCATCGGCGTCGAAATCGGTTTCTGAAAGCTATAAGTTCAAGGATAGGTTCGGGTAGGGTTTCTGTCCTAGGGTGGATGGTAACCCTAGGGCACATAGCATCACGGATGCGCTGGATATTAGTTGTAAGCTTTTCAACTTTATTCTCAAGTTCCTGGATTGACTCTATTTGCCCGGGGACGACAGTTAACTCGTTTA
>JAEQML010071151.1:0-16320 GCA_016904865.1 Pissodes strobi | reverse complement strand
TTAGGAGAATCTAAATGTCTTAAAATAAGTTACTTAAGCATATTATAATTAACAATATTATATATATATTTTAAATAATTGATAGGTAATATGATATTTTTGATTCTAGAGTGGATTTAATCTTGGCTATACCAAAATAATAACTTTGGAACGAAATAATAAATGACACTTAAAGATTTTTTCTTCAGTAATTTCATCAAGGCGTAAATTTTTACGTTGTTAACCCGTGGGAAAAAATCGAATAGGTCCGTCTGAGCAACGTAAAACATTAAACTTTAAATGAACCCATGGTTCAAGTATATTTAAATGCAGTAGATTTTATTTAGCTAGTTTCAGATAATAGTTTCGTTCGGACCCCAGTCGAAGGATTCAGTGCAAACTGTGCCTAAGTCACATTTTCTAAGTCTCGAGAAAAATGAATTTAAGGTTTTTATTTGTTGCTGGAACTATTACTATTGGAAATATTTACCTAGTTTTTTTAAAGATGCATTGAAAATATAATTTCCTAAAAATAAATATTATAATGGTTTATATTATGGCCACATGAACAAAATGGGGCTTTCCGAAGAAACGAAATGCCGCTTGTGCATAAAGGACGAAGAAACAATGGATTGATTATTATTTATGCCACTTTCCAGCAATGGAAAGAACTAGACCAACAGTGTTCGGAAATTCTCAAATCACACTTGCAGATTTGAAAACTATCCACTCCAGAAAGTTATTCGATTTCATTAAAAGGATCGAGCCTCTGGCCTAGTGGAAACCACAAATGTGAGGCACAATATACCAAGGGTCGCAGTGGAGGGCCCCATTTGTTGAGCTCACTCACGTGTACGAATACAAAATACGATGGTTTATTTTTAGAAAAAAAATGTTTTTTTATAGAAGCACTTTTCCCTTGGATTACAATACTAAGTAACAAAAAGACACAGAAAATTCTAAACGTTAAGTCCGCCACAATAAGTTAATTTTATCATTTGGTGATCTCCTTTACGAAATTCTAGAGATTCCAAAATAGATGGCTTAGGATATGGTGTAAACCAGCACTACCTAATTTTGATATTCCCGTCATATCGCATTTTCCTATCTGTCCTCAAAGTACATTGACCAAAAACACATTTAAACATTATGCTGTGATCAGGAACTGGATACATAACTTGAATCCTATCAAACACATCTCTCAAACACAGCTGACCAAGCAAGCAAAAATGTGTTTTTATTTTGGCTGAAACAGTTGCCATTATAGCTCAAGATACTTTGTGATTATCTATTCCGATTTAAGTAACAAAGTCATCCAGGCATGAAATAATTTCATTGGCTCTTTTCTACGCCAGATGTTCAGCATATACATACGTAGTTGTCTGACTAGTAGCTAGCTTTTTGGTTCCTAATTTGTAGAACCCAAAGCTGTCGCAAATAGTATTAATCTTGAATATTCGTGACTGGAACTGGCATGTTCTTTTGATAATCAAAACATAATGTAAGAACTTGTGGGTCTTTCGCCTCGACGGCTTCTTTTAATTTTTGCTGAAAAACATCCGTCTTTCTTAAATAAAGCTCCTGTTAAGGTTTTAGTTTACTTTTTCATTTTCATGATTGTTTATAACCGCTAGCTGTAAGGAAACTAATAAGTTATATTATAAATGAGGCGCCTAGATTCAAAACCGGACAGATCCAATTTTTAAGTTTCCCGGTTTTTGATGGCATTGCAATCGCAATTACCTTGTCTACCGATCTGCATACAAATGGAAAGCAAAAGTGGACAGATCACATTAGAATTTCACATTAAAATTTGACGTAAGTTTCAAAAGTGGACAAATCCCTACGGCAATTCGGAACAAAAGAGGACAAATCCAGTTGTGACCAGATGCGGACAAATCCTTCGATAACAATTGGTCGGTGAATTTCATAAGTAGACAAATCCGTTCAACGTTTCTTATGTGGCTTTTTAACCTTATTTTATTTAGTATCGCTTTGACGCATGAACTGTAAACACGGTACTGCAGAATCTATTTATTTTAGAGATGAATAAACCAGTAGAAACTCCTCCGTGTGCAAGCAGAAAACCTTAATGAGTTTCCTATAAATGTTTTTTTTTAGAAATATATATTTATTTAACTTAAAATAATTTGTTTTCTCTTTTACTGATTTTTGCAATATTAAAAATTACTAATTATTAATAAAGAGTTTTTAATTATCATCAAAACCGGACAGATCCTTGTTGATAAGTTTCAAAGGTGGACAAATCCATCTATTTTTTTTCAAAATAAGGGTTATTTTTCATAGATAAAGAACAAAAATTTCCAAATTCATTCATATCATTTTTTCCAAATGGCCACAAAAAAATAAGACCCTTCCGCATTTTTTTTAAGAAATGACAGTTTTTTGCGGTTTTCTCGTTTTCTCTTAGAATGGATCTATCCGGTTTTGAATCTAGGCGCCTCAAATTACAAGCCTTAGAAATATTGTTTTTTGAGAAACCCAGAACTAATATAAAATTTCTCAGTGAAGACTCTCTGAAGCATTTCATAACAAACTTCTGTTGCACCACCGTTATGCGCGGTAAACCTACCATACAATTCATCCTGATATTAGGATCCAGATGTTTTCTTAACTAACTTTATGTGCGTGAATAATAGAACTCCCGGGTAGGAAGTTCTTCGGTAAATCTTCTTACTTTATTTTGGATCTCAGTACTAGTGCGTTTTGGTCTTGATTCGTGTCGCCTTCTTAGATCTTTAATAATGAAAGATGTCTGGATTTTGCATCTCACTCTAGACTTTTTCATCTCATATATATACAAGAAAGCTTGAATATCTCTACTGCCTTTTCTCCAGCTTGCACTTTATATTTATATGAAACATTTTTGCTTTTTGCGTTTTCTTTTCTATGTCTTGAATGCTGCGGGATATGTGGCTCAGTACAACCTTTTAAATAAATGTTTTGTTCTGTGCTGGTGGATTAAAATTTGTTTTTTGAAAAATAATGCCTTGCTCAACAACGCAACATTAAGTTTAGAGGTACACTTACAGCGGCAGTTTTATATTGATCGACTCCGAAGATCATCAAGGCGACTTTCCTTTTTAATATTCCTCTTCAAAGTTTCCACTTTTGGTTTCCATTATCGTCTGTTGTTAAAGTTGATTATTACCCACTAAAATCCTAAATTATGTCAGAAAGGAAATCTAAAATTTAGCACTAAATAATCCAAAAGAGAAGCATATTTGGTGTTCCACGAATTTCTGGATCCGGTTCATTTTATAACAATTTGAGAATCTAGTTCTCATCATAATCTTGTACCTGTGTATTTAATATTCTTTTGTATCTATCAGAAACTAGAACACTACTTGTACACATCTCTACCTTCACATTAAATACAGTATAACTTCGTTAGAAATAAAGTCTAGCTTGTTTCGAAAATAAACAGTTATCGCTGAAATCTAATTACGATTTCTACTTAGTGCCTTCGAGCAATCTGGGAGAGTTCCGATTAAGATTTCCTGTCCAATTTTGCCACAATATGGTGGGTATTTTTTGTACAGTAAATTATCGACAATAATGTGATAAATTTACATGGCATGGCACGTATCGTGTTATTGAATCAAAACATTACTAAATGTATAAATAATAAAAAGCTAATATTTTAGAAAGTGTTTTTTGCTCTTTTTCAATATGTTGATCAGCTGAAAGGTCTTAGTTTGTTCAGTCAGCTAATCCAAATAAGTATATACTTTTTTTTCTAAAAACTTTTAATAAAATAATTATAATAATATATTATCCCTTATTGGTTTATTTAAAAGTTCACTCCACTGTAAATTACTTTATTTAAACTAGGACATATCCAAAAACTAATATATCGTAGTCATTAAACATTCTTGATAAGTCACATAATTTCGAAAGAAGTTCTGGACATTGCTAAAGCAGGCAGTATTTAGTATATTTCATTACCAGTCCGGAAACTAGGCTTTTCCGGTGCGTGCACGACAGTTTCTGGTGTGAGGCGTAGCCGAACACCGGAAGTCGTGCACGCATAGGAAAAGCTGTTTCTGGACCTGTAATGAACCAGTGGCGTGCACACAATGAAAGCACAAATGCATTGCCTACCCTGATGTTTTGACATTTTTTATATTTTCCCATTTAATTTTAATCTCGATAATATAAATTATAATTTTACTAATAAGTATAATCAATATTTAAAAAGCTTATCTTAAGCGCCAATTAAAATATCGATTATATTATAGAAAAACATCACAGTCTACCACTCATATTATGCTACCTATATTAAACCGAAGAATATTCTCCGACGGCAATCCGCTAAAAAGCATCCCATAACAAACCGAAGGCATGCATTTATACCTTCAGTACTGGATTTACTATGGAGGCGAAAAGCAGTGCTTGAAAAAAGACAGCCAAATGAAACGTTACATAAAAAGAAAAGAGACAAAGCATGCGAAGATGGTCCGGGCCGACGTGACGCAACGATAAGTGCTGTTGCCAAAATGTGCTCTTTTTAATTTATATTTTGATAGACATTCTTTTTTACCAAGGATCATATTGTCATTGATTTTTTTACGCTTTAGTAATTGGTTTGAAAGCGATTACCGGTTACATCATTACAGGGTTTGGTTAAGAAAGCTTTTTTATTTAGTAATATTTAAAATTACAGTACATGAGGCATCCCTAAATTTATTAATATTTTGATATCTGGGTATTAATAACGCCATGCATTCTTTTTTGCAAGAACCTGAAACCCGATAATACAACACCGGCATTGGCCAGCCATAAATAAGAATCTCAGGTTCCCTTTTCCATGTGGCCTATTGTTGGGTGAGATTGGGATTTGACGCCCTCCGCTTTTAGTTATAGTTTTGAAAGTTTAGTTAGTTTAGTACCTATACAAGGGATTGTTTTCTCTGTGTTGGTTAGAAAGAAAACCTGGATATTTTCATAAAAAAATCCATGACAATTATTAGTGGCTCTCCAGGTGTCGTCATAAAATTAAAATGTATTGTTGGCTAGGCTTGCTCTTTGGTGAAGAAGGAAATGTGTAGAGTAAACGTGGGTATATTGATTTAAATAATGTGTCAAATGCCTCAGAAAAACAAACTAACCATTTACACCGCGTTTTCTTTGTATAGTTTGGCGAAACTCGAATTGAAGAGGCTTTATGCCTACATTTTTTGGAGCCTCAAAATGGACGTTTTTGGGCGTGGCACCTGAAATTAAATTCTACCTAAGGCTGCAGCGGGCTTACTACTTCTGTATCTTTTTCTATTATGTTGCCTACCCTCTCCTAAATGGCACTGCACGCCACTGTAATGAACGATATTTTTCATAACACCTCTCTGAAATCAAGATATAAATATAAAATTATTATAATTTTACGTATCCAAAATCATGTCATAATCCATTTTGTATTCAAATGAAAGCAAACGTCAAACTTGCAAGACAAGCAAGACAGTTATTTATGAAGTATTTGTGACAAGTAATGTCAGAATAAATGAAATAATTTTTTCTTCAAACGTCAGTAAATCCGTCATTACTCGACTGTGTAGGCGGCAGTGAAGTTTCGTTTTTCCTCCGCCGGAGCTTTACTTTTCACTTTTCCGCCGGCGGAGGTAAAAGTGTTATCATAGCAACATAGATACAATACAAACAAACATCAAAATAAGCGTCAACAACTCAAGAGTTATTAAACTAAATTTTATATTTATCACTCAATTTGTGACTGCATTTCTAAAAATCACTAATTTAGGAACAAATTGGTTATTATTTAATCGAACTTACTCAATAACTGGTTATCAATACGGAATTAAAATGCAATCGAACACGCAATTTTAAAAATATAATTATTGTTGACAGTGTCCACTGACAGCTTTATGTTACATTACTATAGCAACAACCTGAGCCTATTCACCGACACCGCACCGGTCTAAGCCGCCTTGCGAACCCACTTATCTTTAATAATTATTATTATTATTACTATTAAAAAAAACGTTTTTGCATTAATTTGTCGACATTTGAAGAAAAAACAGCATATTTTATTTGGAGGAAAAGTTACTTTTCATGGCTTGCTCTCTATTACCAGCCTCACTCCGTTCGGCTGTTAAACACGAGCGCGCCATGAAAAGTATTACTTTTCCTCCATATAAAATAATATACTATTACTTAAAATTAGACTATTGACGCTAAAATGTACTAGATTAATCTTGTAGACTGCATCGCTGTATAATTTTAACCCAATTTATTATACTTTATGCTTATTCTGTGACTAAATAACTGCAAATTTAGCACTTAAAATCAGAGAGCGGGAAAACTTTTCCCGCTCCCTAATTAGGGACCGGGAAAATTTTTCCCGTGCCCGAACCGAAAGGGCTTACTTTCTTTGCTCTACAGAGACGTCGAAAATGATAGTTTTCAGAGAGGTATTATGAAAATTTATTGCCGGATAAATCACAGCATAGATATGGGGCTCTTCGTGGATTGGTGTTCATCAAAGAAAGTTAAGGCAATTAGTGAAGATGTGATGCTTGCCTATTTTATGGATAGATTTAAGGACAGTAAATCATCCTCTTTATGGAGTTATTACTCAATGCTCAGATCTACTATATAAGTATTAAAAGTAATGTCGACACCCATTAAACACAAAATCGTAATAAACGTCAAATACATGTTGAACAAAAATACGTTTTTTTTCTAAACACAAATATGTGCTAAAATTAGGTCAACTTTGGTATTTAAAAAAACATGTTCAAAATCTTAACCAAAACCTGAAGTAAAAGTATTACCAAAAATATACTTTATTAATAACATTAAGAAACTAACTTAAAAAAAACCTTAATTTTATTAACATTCAAAATATTACCATCAATCCTATGTATATTTTAGTATGTTATTTAAACTAGATCACGTTTCTACGTGAATTTAAAGTAGAATAAAGTTGAAATATATTTTGTTTTTTTAACATTAAGAAATGCCATAAAAATATGTTCGTTTAACAAATGTTTTTTTCATGTTTCACCTCTTAATTTAAAAATTCAATTAATATGCAGCGTTTTCTAAAATGTATTTATAACATCAATAGAAGTGCATGATAATATGTTATTTTTTAATTTATTTTTTATACCTAGTGCATTTTCTAGCCAAATAAACAAGTCTACGCAGGCGCAAACACATTTCTCGGTTTCTCCTTGTCCATCATCGGTCATCCTGGGCCATCGGCCATTTTTTATTTTGAATTGTTGTATGTGAGTGTTAGTTATGTGCAGAGTTTGAACATGTGTAAGCTAGTGTAGATAATCTTGAACTTCCATTTCAAGAAAATATTGGTAAGTAGATACCTGTAGAATTTTGTTGCATAATTTTTTGTCAGCATAAACAGGTTGTTTTCTCATGTTTGATGGTACACAAGTTGGCGTCACTTGTTAACCCCCATATTGACTTTTATGTGTCCAGTGGATCAATGCAAAGTTTACAAATTTAGTAAAATTTGATCAATAAATCCGTAATAGGTACAGGGTGAGCCCCCATAATGTCGCCCCCCTATAACTTTTTCTTTTAAGTGTCCCAAAAAAAATAAAAGTATGGTTATGTCGGTACTGAAAAATACTTTTTTTCTGCGTATAAAAAAATATTGGAAAAATGATCAGTATACAGGGAAAACCAAAAAGTAATTTCTTTTCAATGGAACACCCTCTATATGAATTTATTTTTCGATTCCTTGTAAAATTCTAAGAATATTTTATGTATGATGTTATACCTCTAAAGTTAGTAGTTTCACAGCTATAAACAGTTGAAAATCTGTACTTTGGCTACTTTTCACCTTGGTAGCAAGAAGATCATTAGAGATGGAGTAAAATAAATTTCACATTCCTATCTTAACTTTTCAAGAGCTATCTGACGGAACTAACTGGCAGGCGGTACCATGGGTACCAAATCTGGTACCTCGGTAGGTACCATAAGTTAGCACCATCAGATAGCTCTTAGAAAGTTAAGACAGGAATGTGAAATTCATTTTACTCCATCTCTAATGATCTCCTTGCTACCATAACTTCATACTTAAAATATGCTTAGAATTTTTCGAGAAATCGCAATATAAATTCATATATAGGGTGTTCCATTGAAAAAAAATTAACTTTTTGTTTTTCCCTGTATACTGATCATTTTGCCAATATTTTTTATACGCAGAAAAAAGTATTTTTCAGTACCTACATAACAATAATTTTAATTTTTTGAGACACTTAAAATAAAAAAGTTAAAGAGGGGCGACATTATAGGGGATCACCCTGTACATGGTTTTAATTTATAAAGTAAAAAATAACAATATTTATGAACATTTATTTTAAAACAGACAAAAGTGGAAAAATAAAGGCGCGATTAGTTGGGATAATAGATCGTTCAGATATAGGTCATCATTGAAAGCTAAATTTGATAAGATTGCAGCATTTATGCCACTGTAATCTGCCGCAAAAAATCGCATTGGCCATCTCCGAATTGCTCGTTAAGTGGTATGGGTATTATCGAAAGTATCAATATTATCTTTGGTATCTACTGTTATAATAATGATAATTTCTGGTTTACCATTGTCGGCATTTCTTTCACCTGGATAGTGCATGAAAGATAATAAGAGAACCACTTTGTTCTTTTTTTGGAACAAAGGACACGAGTGCTTTGTCACAGCTTATTCAATAACCAGCTACTCATCATGCAGCGGCATCCTTTGATTTGGGAAAGTCAAGTGAACATTTTAGAAGAAAGCCATGAGTTAATATTTTTCTAAACGTCTGGGCATCTGAATAATACTTTTGACAGATCGTTTAATTTAAAATACGATGTTTTATCGTCTAAAATTCGTTTGAAAACGATTTTAAATTGCAAAATTATATAAAAATCTGACATTTCCGGACATTGTAGGGCAATAGCCGTAGCTTCGGACGAATTTGTCGTGGATTTTGAAGGGAATATTCATTTTTTATTACGCATGCATCATAATCAACGATTATCGCACGCTGCAGCCTGCTTAAAATGATGTTTATGGTGCGCCTACTTTTTTAAAGGTTGCGATAGAAACATTTGATCATGTCAAAGGTGACAGATTAATATATTCGTCAATATATCCCTTAAGTTTAATATTTAAAACATTTTTGAGAATATGATGCATTCGTAATAAAAAATAGCGTATGATATACGTGTATAAGAAGCCTTTAAAGCCCTTGCGACTTACAAAACACTCCGCTGCGCGTCGTGTTTTGAAATATGTCGCGCGTGCTTTAAAGGCCCTTTTATACACTTATATCATAATATACTATTAAATTCAGTTCGCTTCGTGTCATTACATTGCCTGAAAAATCACAAGACCGTGAAACTGAACCGCTCAGGGCCCTGCCAGGATGCGCAGTGCCCGACACTCCAACTTTCCGATTTCGATAGAGATGAGTAGCTGGTTATTGAATAAGCTGTGGTTTCGTTGTCATCAAATGCAAATTTTGATGAAGCATCTAGTCTTCCATCATGAAAAGAATAAGGCAATTTTCTTTTGTTGAATTAGTTAACAATAGTTTTAAATATTATTAAAATAAAGCATAGGCAACCGATTAAATATGTTACTCGAAAGTGACCCCATGTGTATTTTGACTCACTACAAACTGGGCACTATTCGGATTTGGGCATGTGCTCAGAGCTACAGTTGGTACACATTAGCTTAAATTCACACCAAAGGGAGCAGTGATATGAATTTTTGTTTAAAAGCCGCTACTGTTTGAAAAAAAAGTGGGTCTATATTAGCGCTTGGAATCTTTACATTATGTTTCTTAGGTACCTAAATCTATTAGCATGCTTAGTTATTTACTAGCTTCTTAAGGCTGATTTACCCAACAACACAATGGATAATTCACACCTCTAATTGATAAACTCAAACTTAATTATTGATTTATTTTAAAATTTACATGTTTCATTTAAGAATTACGAATTCTGAACATGGGTAAACACTTGAACTTAATTTTGTGGATTTTAACTTCAAAAATTGTGAATTAAATATGTAAATTATCATTGTGTTTTGACCAGCTGTCCAACATATCAAAATTTGGTAAAATGGGTTAATAATATTCTTTTATGTAACATTTTGTACAAAATTTTATAAAACGATCAACTAGCATTGTAACGAATAACCTCGCGACTAACACAGTTTTAAAATTAGTAAGAACTAAGCTTTATGTGTCACCTAAAACTGGTTGGGGCTTATTGTTTACACTCTTGCAAAGAGACAAAAGTTATATTGAACTTTTAGCTGTTTTTTTTTCTGAAAACGTCAAAATTGAAATCTTTAGAATCAATTTCAATTTTGAGGTCTGGTTTTTTTCAATCTGTAAATCAATTAATATCAGAAATTGTATATGCCCCAATATTTTTTACGACAGATTTTGGCTCAAAGTTTAGGAGTTAAAATGAAAAGTTTATATTTTTGTATCATATTAACCCTGATTGACTCTATCGTAAGATGGCGCCGACTGGTAATATCACGAAAAGTAGTTCGGATAAGATAATTTGTAAAATATGTGATAGAAGTGCTCTGACAAATACAGTTAAGTGTGTAACGTGTGAAAGTATTGTTCATAAATATTGTGCCGAAAAACGGGGCATTAAAACAGACAAATCAACAATTAAATGTTGTGAAAATGAAGTATTTGTGGATGCAGTAGAGAACAATGTTACTCATAGTGAAGATCAGCAAAGGTCAGTTTCTAATCTTTTAGTGGAAATTAACTATCTTAAGCAAATTATTAGAGAAAAAGAAACTCTAATATATAACCAAAATATAATTATAAATGATAAAGAGGAAATAATTAATTTACAAAAACAAAATATATTTTTACTGACCAAAAAAGATCGTACTGAACTGATTTCGCCATCTATCGGAGACAAAATATGGCTCGAAATTCAATAATGGAAACACTCAAGGTTGTCTCCGAGATCAAAAATAATATTCAAGGTGAATCCAATAGCAGTAAATTGACGCAAACTATTTGCCCAACGATAAACGAAAATTCAGATGCTATTAATTCGAACAACGTTGTCGTGAGTACCCAAGGTTCCAGCAATGCAAACGACAAGGACGACCAACCTGGCAGTCAGAAAAGTTCGCAACAGCGGCAGGATGACTGACAGGTGCAGCGCACAAGGACACGTAGTACCAAACCAAAACAAAAACAAAAATCCGGGGTTATAGGCAGTCTCACGGCATCAACAACAATCTCGGTTGCCCCAAGAAAAGCATTTTTTTTTTGTTAGTAGGCTGCAGGCGAATACTAGTGCTACTGAGTTAAATAATTATGTTAAAGCATACTTTCCAGAGGCGGTATGTGAGGCTGTTACCTCAAAACACCCTGAAATATGCAGCTCATTCAAGGTGACGATAGATTTTAATAATCTTGGTCGAGCTCTGAACGCAGATATCTGGCCATATGGGGCTTTTATCGGCAAGTTTTTTCAGAAGCGTACGACCCACGAGATATCGAGAAACTAGTTAATAATAAGTGTGACTTTTTAATCATTAACTGTCAAAGTTTAAATACAGAAAAGAGTAATCTGTTACACAGTGAATATCTAAATGTACATACTAACTTAAATTTTATACGTGTAACGGAAATCTGGTCTTGCAAGGACTCTGTGGATGCAGTTTGTCTTCCGGGATTTGTGAAAGTGTCTTGTTTTTGTAGAAAGGTTTTTAATCGTGGTGGTGTTGGAATATGGTGCCGTAGTGAACTATCCACTAAGTGTGTTTTATTGGAAGAACATTGCGTTGAAAAACAGTTTGAAATATGTGGTGTTGTTTGGCATAATGACTCAGGTAACAGAAACACACTAGTTTTAGTTTGCTACAGATCTCCAGATAATAGTAATTTTGGTGTGTTTTTGAAAAACCTAAATATTGTTTTAACCAAAGTATATAAGCCACAAATAAATTTGATTTTGACAGGGGACTTTAATGTTGATCCCAACAGAGATACAATTATGTATAAAAAACTTCTTGACATTTTAGTTAGCATTGATTTACATAATGATATTGTTCATCAAAAAACTAGGGGCGAATATGTTCTAGATCATTTTTTTACCAACATAGTTGATTATAAATCGTTTGCATTCGATAACACGTTTTCAGATCACAATACTATTTTTGTTGATACGAATCTTTGTAGAAATGACCGGATAACGACTGTAAAGGAAAGTAAGCGCATATTTAGTGAGGGAAATATTCTAAGTTTTATAAATGATTTGTCTCAGGACAAGTGGTCTGAAGTTTATATCGTTCAAAATTTAGACGTCGCTTTTAATGCATTTTATAATGTTTTTTTGCATTATTTTAATGTTAACTTTCCTGTGAGAAGTGGTGTTAATAGTCTAAATAAAAAGTGTTGGGTATCACAAGATGTAAGGACATCCAGCCAAAATCTGAAAGATTTATATTTTATAAGAAAACAATATCCGTGCATGGAGACTTTTTATAAAGAGGCAAAGAAACGACATAATTCTCTTGTAAGCAATACCAAAGAAACATTTTATCAGAATAAAATTATGAATTCGGAGAATTCCTCTAAGGCTGTGTGGAATGTAGTTAAAGCTATTACCAAAGTATATGTAAACTAGTAAGTTCACTCAGCGGTAAATCCTTTGATGTAATTCTGCCACATTCTTTTATATCAAGTGACAACTGGAGATGACCGATGCGCTGCGTAAGTGTCCGATTGATTCGCGTGGCTTTCTCTAGTCAGAGATGTATTCAGGAGATTGTATGTCAATCAATCAATCAATCAATCAATGCTTTATTGTCCAAAGAATACAATTACTCCTATTGACAAAGCTCACTATCAACTAATTAGCATTAGAGTATTAATAATATCGAAGTATAAAATATAAAAAGGAAAAACATACTATAAAAGATTCAAATAGTCATGATATATACAAGCTAAAACCTTAAACCTTAAAAACGTTCAACACTAAATACAAAAAGCAGTTAAAAAAATTGTTCAGCAAGATCAAAACAAACACATGTTCAATAGCTAAAACTTCTAAGCAGCACCTAAATTGCTAAAATGAAATTATGGAGAGGCCGGATTGTCATATTCATTAAATTATAGTCCGATAAATTAAACCATATATACATATAACATTAAACATTCAGAATACATCAGACAGCCCAATCATAGATTGTCCTCAAAATACTCTGAGACCGAATAATATGCTCTGTGAAGTAGGAGATCCTTCACAGCCACTCTAAACGCTCTGGGGGAACGAATAGACTTTAAGGTGTTAGGTAAATAATTAAACATTTTCTTTGCGTTGTAAAATAATGATTTTTGTATTTGTGTTGTGTGTGGAATTGGTAAAGTAATGTTATTTACCTGTCTAGTGCCATATACATTTCTTGAGTGATCATCTCCATTGAACTTTTTCTGAATTAGGCACACTGATTCCAATATAAATAACGAAGTTAGAGTTAAGATTCTATGGCTAATAAAGAGAGGTCTACACGAATCTCTAATTTTCGCCCCACATAAATACCGCAGTGCCCGCTTCTGCAAAACGAATGTGGGCTTAATGAGATACTGGCAAGCATTTCCCCAAAATGCGATACCAAATCTTAAATGGGACTCAATAAGTGAAAAATACATTGTCCTCACTGCACTAAAACCTAGTTCCCGTGACGCCACCCTAAGCGCATAGCAACCACTCGCGATCCTACGATTTAACCTCAGTATATGCTCTTTGAACGACAATTTATCATCAATGTCAACACCCAAAAATCTCGTATGCGGTTTCTTTTCTATTAAACTATTGTCTATTGAGACGTCATCGATAGTGCAGTTGAAATGCAGAATAGTCGTTTTGCCAGTGTTAAAACATAAAAAGTTTGCATCACACCATTTCTTTAATCTATTAATGTCTTCTGTGACTATTTGGTGGAGTGACTCAATATGTTTAGAGTGCCACACTATGGTAGTATCATCAGCGAATAAAACAAAATGGCCACGAATATCGATTGAGGTTACATCATTAATATACATTAAAAATAAAAGCGGTCCCAAAACAGATCCCTGTGGGACACCGCATTCCACTCTCATATTTTCCGACTCCGAATCATTTACCCTTACTCTCTGAGTTCTATTCGTGAGGTATGATTCAAACCATCTAAAAGCAATCCCCCGAAACCCGTAGATTTCAAGCTTTTGCAGCAATATACCGTGATTGACACAGTCAAAAGCTTTTGACAGGTCGCAGAACATTGCCACGGCTCTCTCTCCCTCATTAATCTCGCAGTAGAGCCTCTCCAAAAACGAAAATACAGCATCATCAGTATTTTTCTCAGCCTGAAAACCAAATTGATTGAGGTTCAAGATTTTATTTCTGTTCAAAAAAGATAACATCCTCTTCTTGACCAGCCTTTCCAGAATCTTTGAAAGTGTTACAATTAAGGATATTGGCCTAAATTTCGAAGGTGATTCATAGTCATCAGACTTGGGTATAGGAACAACAATAGATAACTTCAAACAATCCGGGAAATCCGCTCTAATAAAGGAATCATTTATTGCATCTACTAATGCAAGTACTGCAGTATCTGGTAAAAGTGGAAACACTCTGATGGATATTCCATCCCAGCCTTCAGCATTCTTGTTTTTAATTTCCTGAAATGTGCTTCTAACCTCATATATATCAGTTGGAACAAAATAAAAGGTATCAACAACAGATACACTGTTGAGAGAATCCATAGGATCGCTCCTAGAACCAATTTTGTTGGTGAGATCCTTAGCAATAGTACAATAGAATTTATTAAATTCATTTGGTTCAATAGTTGTTACAGTTTTGGCTATACTTGCCTTGCCTCGTAGTTCGTTAATGATTCTCCAACTTGCTTTTTGTCTATTTTTAGACTCATAGATTCTTTTGTTGTAATAGTTCTTTTTAGCCATTGCAATAGTTTTCCTATAGATGCCTCTGTATTTGTTAAAATAAGAAACATAAAAATCATTAGTACTAAAATATTTACGAATAAAATGTAAGGCTCTAAGGTTTTTTGCAGATGTTTGGATACCCTTAGTAATTCAAGGTTTGCGAGACTTTTGTTTGATTTGTCTCATGGGAAAGCAGTGATTAAATATTTTCATCAGAATATTATGAAAGTGTTCAAGAGAAACACTGAACCAGTCAATCACGCTACATTTTTGTTGAAATTTGTTGAAGTTAGAAGTACTAAGAATTCTACCCCTTTTAATATCCTTCCTGTTCTTTTTCAAGTTAAAAGGTGCCCCACAAAGAACTGCCTCATGGTCAGAGAGACCTGCATTCATTACAGTGATAGAGATATTACCAATATTCGAGCATACATAATCCAAAATCGAGAGAGAGTGATTTGTTACTCTAGTCGGTGCGTTTACGTGCATTTTTAAATTGAACGATCTGAACAAGTTCTTTAAAGTAATTACAGTAGGATGATCTCCCTTGTCATAGTCAATGTTAAAGTCACCTGGCAAAATTATATTACAATTAGAACACAACTCGGCCAACAAAGTTGCCAGCCTCTCCAAAAAATCATTCACGCTACACTGGGGCGGTCTATATAAACAAATAACATAAACGTTAATTTTTTTGCAGAAACAGATAGAAAATTCGAACTCCTTCTCCACTATCAAATCATCAAACTTAGTGATGTTTACAAAATTATACCGCTCTAAGAAGTACCTGTTTACTAGGATAAGCGTGCCTCCGTGCTGATAGCTTTTTCTATTAAAACAAGATACAACACAATAACCGAATATGTTAATGGGTTCCTGCGGCTTAAGCCAATGTTCAGTTAACAATACAATAGCAGGATAATTACAGTTTTGTATAAAAACATCAAGTTCATTTACTTTGTTTCGCAAGGATTGAATATTTAACAACATGAGCGACACATACATATAATTATTATTTAGCCTAAAAAATTGACATTTCTATCCTTTTGACTCGTACCGAAAGACCTACTGAATGCCGGCCGGTGAAAAATCAAGTGAAACTGAGCAAAGTTGTAAAAATATTTTCATAGAAGGAAATTGAAAAAAAATTGCTATACGGGGTGTCATTTTTAGGTGATACCACTATCTCAGAATCTAACAAGAATTTAACAACACTGCAAATCGATCTTGAAAAGGCATCAATAATGGCAACTTTCTAATTTAATCAACTGTATTAAAATTGATTATAACGTATCGTAACGGGTTCAAATTACTAAAATAAGTTGATACTAACTGAAACTAACCGAAAGTTGATTGGAGGACTAACCCAAACCTA
>JAEQML010071150.1:0-16320 GCA_016904865.1 Pissodes strobi | reverse complement strand
CACAGCTTACCAAACAATCAGCTATCCAACTCTTAACATTTGAACGATATGCGCATTTCCTCGCGCAGGCCGCCATTCTGGGTTAAAATCTATCAAATTCGACAGTGTTGGCTCGTCGCTCGTGGTCGTGTCAGATGAGTTGTTTGTGTTAACCAGTGTCGTAGTTTCAGTTTAGGTATATATATTTTATAGTTACGGTAATTAACAGTGTACATACGTTCTTGAACAAACTACTTATTTTATAATATCTATCTGTGCTTGTATATAATAGAAATTGATAAACCGCGAGGTGGACACGTTTGTGCCGCTAAAAACTGCAGTGCGAAAAGTTATGAATCTAACAAGAAAATAAGTTTTTTTAGATTTCCCAAAGATGCCATTAGGTAAGTATCTTAAAAATGATGTGCTATTGTAGCCTAGGAATATATTTCATTAATGTAAGCATAGCTGTTTTACTGGAATGTAATTAATTTTGAATGTAATACTTCTTACTATGATATTGTTTATCCTTAAATGAAGATTATGTTACAAATTACCTTAAACAAATTAATTGTTTTAGTAGTTATTTGTGTTTTTAGAGCGTAAAGTAACGGATTGCCGCTTGAGAAAGAATATTACCGCGGAACGCGTTATCCTTTCGAAAATGGCAATCTTACTTCCCGCTCAAAAAATACACAGAACTTTTTCTATAGCCGCATTTTTTAAAATTAAATGCACAAATGACATGTCATTTTTCGCATATTATATTCGGGCATATTTAGAGCAGGAGTGCCAGCATCCATTGTAACAAATGCACGACTGTCATTTATTTATACTTTTGGTTGGCGTCACTATCCATAGCAAACTCGACGGAAAAAGTGAGAATATTCTTTTTCATGTACGCTTTAGAGCATAAAATAAGGATGCCGCGACGTTCGTCGATTTTGCGATTTCATTTGAAATTACTAATTAGTTATTTTGCGCACGGCTGTAGAAAAAACAATTATTGTACAGGGTGGCACGTTTAAGAGGGGCCTATAACTTAACTCGAAAACGATGGGAGTTACAAAAAAAATTAAATACAAAAGTTGAAATAATGTTTATTTTTTTATCGACACTTTTTTATATACAGGGTGATCAAACAAAGTTATATTTTTTTTCAATGAAACACCCTATATTTTATTACATTTTTGGATTCTATTTAAAATACTACGCATATTTGATGTATGATGTTATACCTCTAGAGTTAGTAGGTACTTTCACAGCTATAAACAGTTAAAAATCGGTACTTTGGTTACTTTTCACCCTGGTATCAAGTATACCATTAGAGATTGAGCAAACTGAATTCCACATTCCTATCTTAACTTTTCAAGAGCTATCTGACGGTACTAACTGGCAGGTGGTACAATGGGTACCAAATCTGGTACCTCGGAATGTGAAATTGACTTTACTTCATCTCTAATGGTCTTTTTGCTACCAAGGTGAAACTTAGCCAAAGTACCGATTTTCAACTGTTTATAGCTGTGAAAGTACTATCTCTACATCAAATATTCTGAGAATTTTAAGTAGAATCCAAAAATGTAATAAAATATAGGGTGTTTCATTAAAAATTTAACTTTGTTTGACCACCCTGTATATAAAAAAGTAACAATTAAAAAAATACAAAAAAATAAAGATCATTTTACTAGGAACAACTTTGGTATTTAGTTTTTTTTTTGCAACCCCCGTTGTTTTCGAGATAAGCTATAGGCCCCTCTTCAAAGGGTCACCATGTGCAAAATTAACATAATTTAAAACTCATATCCATAGCTTTTCAAACCTTAAATTATATTAAATATTAGCTTCAAATACATGTACCTCTAAATCGCTTAAAAAAGGTTGTTTTACATTTGTGTACTTTTATGTATAATGTAATAATGTTGTCTTAGTGCAAGGACATGACTCATAAGTAGTCAAAGAGAAGACTTGCGAAATATGGACAGTGACAGACTTTATCAAAACCACAGGCTTTGCAGTATCCATTTCGAGCCAAAAATATTTACCAACAGCCAGTTTTGCCGTTTAAACCACAATGCAGTACCTACCCTCTTTAGAGCATTCGAGGGATCCTCAAAAAATGATCACTCCTATTGTTCTTGGGAGCCCCTTATTTTGCAAAACCCAGAAGTTTCTTCCAAGAAGATTAAAATTATTGGGAACGTGCTCATTACTCCAGGTAAATATTCTAGTATAATAGCCTTAATAAAAAAAAGAGATTTGATAACAAACCTATGTTATACTTTAAATAGTTATTTTTGTAAAATAAATCAATATTTCTATGATTTCAGTGGTTTATATTTCCTTTCTTCCCGCTTAAGACAGTATCTTATATAAAAAAAACTAAGTATAGGTACCTATATTTAAAACAAAAAGTTGATATCTATCTTTTTGTTCGGCGAGAATGTAGGTACACAAATATACAAATAAAAATTAACTAAAACCGTTGACTGCATCCAGTCAACGATAAAACTAAAAAAGAAATAAGGTATAATATCAAAACTCCAATCCTGTCTATTTAAAATTGAATACTCCTTATCCCGGCCCTGTGTTTTAACCCAAAATGGCGTCGGCGACGTCAGATTTTTATTTTCACTTTGACAGGAGAGTCGGCTAGCTGATTGTTTGGTAAGCTGTGCCCAGAGCGTCCGTAAAATTCTTTAACTGAACAGGCTACAGTTAGTGATAAAAACGGACTGTCACATAGTTACTTTTAAAACCCTGTATACAAAAAAAGATAACTATTGTACCTCCAGTCCGAATCCAAGGATTAGCTTACAAACACTAAAAACATATATGTAAGCATTTAGTAGAATTAATATTGAAACCAAGACGAAGTTTTGATGCTGTATACATTTTCTATTGAAAATATTATAATATGGACGTAAGAGGTTTCTCTTCGATTCAGACTATATGGCTACAAAAGATCGTAAACAAGTGGGTATTTTAACAAGGACAGAGAGGGCCTGCACTATTCTGAATTATATCCAATGAAGGCAGTTGAGATATTTATTATTTATACCTCTTGCTTTCATATTCCTTAGAAATAATATGACACAAGAGCTAATATACAGGGTGTCCGGAAATAACATCGCCAAATTACAGATGGTGATTCTACATAAGAAATCATGAACATTTTTTCATATGAACATGGGTCCGAAAATGCATAGTTTCCAAGATACAGGGTGTCAAACTTTTTATAAAAAATCAGTTTTTTGTTAATATCTTAAATATAATTTTACTGATTCTGTTGAAATTTGGCAGGGTTATCTGTAGTAATAAGGGGCTGATTTAGCCTTAATTAGATTAAAAATATAAAGTCCAGTGGCGTCCCGGAGGGCATCATACCGAATATTATTGACAAAAAAAGTGCGCGCCGCTGACTTTTTCAAACATTTCATATTTTTTTCGTATTAAGCAACTAAAAATACAATATTTTTGATTCTCGAGTTGTTTTCGTATCTTGCGTTGTTTTCGATAAAAAAAGTAAAAACCGGTTTATTACATTTCCAAACTTTTTTGATAAAATCGATATTTTTATTTATATCTTAAATATGCTTTTACCGATTTTGTTGAAATTTAATAGGGTTATCTGTAGTAATAGGCGGCTCATTTAGCCTGCGTTAAGTATCAGAATTTTTACAGAGTGTACCAACCACAAATAAAACATTTTTCCTTTTTCCAACAACGGAATCGGAGGTCAGGAGGTCCTTTCAAGAAATCAATAACTCTTCTTCTTTTGATATTTATGGGATCAATTACAGAATATTACAGGACACTTTTGAGCATATCTTAATGCCTCTAACAGTATTAATTAATAAACGTTTTCATGTGGGCGTATTTCCAAAATGCTTTAAAATTAGTAAGGTTATACCCCTCTATAAAAAGAGTGAAATGAATTCCTTAGATAACTACAGACCAATAAGCATTGTACCTTGTACTGTACATTGTACCCTTATTTGGTAAAATTATTGAGCGAATAATAAAAAATAGATTAGTCGATTTTTTGGAAGAAAATGATATCTTGTGCGGTGCACAGTTTGGTTTTAGAAGGGGATTCTCCACCAATAAGGCTGTTTTAAGGGTTCTTGAGGGCGTAGTTGAGGGTCTGGAGAGGGGAGAGCATGCAGTTCTTTCCCTCTGTGACCTATCCAAGGCCTTCGACTGCGTTTCCCATGACATTCTATTACAAAAGCTTGAGCATTACGGTGTACGAGGAGTCCCTTTAAATTTAATGAAAGAATATCTTGAGGGGCGCACTCAGTATGTTGAGTTGGACGGCAAATTATCTGAATCTTGCAAAATATCCAGTGGAGTTCCGCAGGGGTCCATTCTAGGACCTGTGTTGTTCATAGTTTTTATAAATGACCTTTGTTATTTCATGACACTCGCATTAACTGTTTGCCGACGACACCACTTTTGTTACGTACTGTAAGGATGTGTCTCTTTTGAACCGGGTATCTGCTTCTGTTGTTGATGAGGCACATACGTGGTTTAACTCTAACAAATTAAAATTAAATAGAGTGAAAACTCAGAAATTACTGATCCCTACCAATAATTCACTTGCCATGAATAATTCGGTTAGGTTGCTGGGCATCACTATTGATGACAGTCTTAGCTGGTCCTGTCCTATTAATGTCCTTGGTGGGGAGCTGTCCAGTCTAACTTTTTTGTTTCGTCGTTTGAGAACCTTTATGGGTTTTGATATCCTGAGAGTGTGCTATTTTGGTCTGTTTCATTCAAAAATATCGTATGGGGTTGTGTTATGGGGAAACAGTTCTTATGCATTAAAAATATTTAGACTTCAAAAAAGAGTGGTTCGTATTCTGAGCAATGCCGCTTACAGGGACCACTGCAGGCCCATATTTAAAGAACTTAAAATCATGCCTCTTCCATGTGTTTTTATCTAGTTTAGCCTTATTGAAATTCATGAAAAGAGAGGCACTATCAGCTCGTCAAATAAGTTGCATACTTATAATGTGAGAAAGGACGTACTTACTATTCCCAAGTATAGGCTAACAAAATCAAAAAACAACTCTTTGAATTTGCATTTGTACAATGTTCTTCCAAGTGGGGTTCAACACTATAAACTTCCTAAGTTTAAGACGGCAATAAAACGTTTTTTGCTGAAACACTGTTTCTATTCTGTAAATGAATTTTTATTATATTCAAATTTTAATGAACTTTTATAAAAAAAAAAGATTGTTTGTCATATATATGTTATTTTATAGTTCAAGTTATATTTTTATATAATTGTTTATATTTTTTTTTCTGACTTGCTATAATGTGTATTTTTTATACAGAAATAGTCAAATAAAGGATTCTATTCTATTCTATTATATTCATTGTAACTATTTAGTGTTGCCGCTTTTTAATGAATATCTAGCTCAGTCGCTAATTTGTAAAGATAGAGCAAAAGTTAATTTATTTAGTTTATTTAAATGTGAGAATCTTTATGACTGAGGGTGTAAGTTGTCTCTTCCACTAACTATATTTTTTTATGATATTGTGGGCGCCAGAGCTCCCTGAGACAATGTAAATAAAAAATAAATATTAAAGATATCAAGAATTATACAGATAAGAACATTGAAAATTAATTCACGTCTTAAAGTACTCGATCGATCCTTTAATAAAGCAAAAAATACATTTCTAAAAACAATATATATTAATTTAACAACTAATTTACAAGATGATGAGGTTTAAAAAAAAGGATTAAAATCTATACAATCAGATGTAAATACAACTTATGAAGCTTTGCTTGGAATAAACTTGTTGGTCTAAGCAGACGATCTTTCTTATGAGAAATATTACCTATTTCCATTCAATTATCTGTAACCATGCGATAACTTTGTTCAACTATTTGTAACCATGCGATTGGTTAGGATCTTCACTGGAAACCTCTTCTGCCTGTACCTAAGCTCACCCGCTATAGGCGTCTCCAGGTCTTACAGAATTATACCGGGTGTTGCATCGGAAAACCGTCCATAGGAAATCCCATGCAAATTTTAATACCTCCTAATATTATCTCCCCTATTCATTTTAGAGCAAACTTGTATTAGACTTTTTTGAAGGTCCTTGTATGGTAGACTCCCATGTAAAATATGAATAATTTTCATTTAGCGAATTACGAGGTATTTTGAAACATTTTTCCTAAAATTTGTGGTACAAAAATGCAATCCTGATAATTTTCTCAATTAAGCCACCAGCAGATGTCAAATTATAATAACTGACAAACGATTTTATATTTTATAGTAACTATTTGTCTTTATTTATTAAAAATGTTCTACACAATAGCAGAAAAAGGAACTTTAATCATTCTAAACAATAAAAACAAAGAAATAGCCACAATAATTAAATACAATTTGCTTATTCTACTGAATCAGGTGTTCAAATAATCCCCCATTTACTGCTAAACAGTACCCTAGACGGTCATAAAATTCCATTCTTGAGTTGCTACGCTGTTGAGGGGAAATTTGTGCACACACCGCAGAAATTATATTTTTTAATTGTTCCAAGTCTTGGTAACGGGTTTCTTTGTAAATACGACTTGTCAGGTGTCCTCACAACAAGAAGTCGTTCATAGAAAGATCGGGCGATCTGGCTGGCCAACCAATGGTGTAATTTGGTCTGATTACGTGCCCATTGAAGGCGTTCTGCAGGTATTCACGAACTGCTAGTGTATTGTGTGCAGGACAACCATCCATCTGAAACCAGGTCTCTTCATTTTACGGAGCAACTTCTGCCAGTGCTGGCCCAATGTAATTTTGTAGTAATTCGAGAAAAGATTCCCCAGTCAAGTTTCTTTCCAAAAAAAATGGTCCCAGAATACCCGCCCACAAATTAATCTTTTGGAGATATTGTGTCCTTGTTTCAACAAAGCGGTGTTGATTTGTTTTGCTCCAATATCTGAGGTTTTGAGAATTAGGTTCATTGTTCAGCGTAAACGTACACTCAACCGTGAAACAGATATTGCGCAAAAAACTTCGGTCACTATTGGCTCTTTGCATTACATTAAAACAAAATTCAGCTCTTCGAAACTCATCTCCGTCTCGTAATTCCTGATGTTTTTGATACTTGTAGGGGTGAGATTTATATTTTCTCAGCTTACGCCACACTGTGGTGTGACACTTATCCACAACTTCACCAAGACATCTGGTGCTAAGGCCACTATTATTAGTGCTTCGGTCTCGCCGAGACGGGACGAGACTATTGCGGTCTCGGTCTCGGTCTCGCAAGGTCTCGGTTCTTTGAGTCTCGTCTCGGTCTCGCCGAGACTAGACATATTCTGGTCTCGGTCTTGGTGTCGGTCTCGCCGAGAGTCTCGTGCACTTCAAAAAAAAATTTTTTTTAACTTTTCCAAGAATCGGTGATATAAATTCAACCAATTTTGGGATATTACCACGTTATTGAATAATAATTAGATTTTTGGGTTTTTTCAGATGAATAATTTTAATAACCTCACTCACCTCAAGTGTCGATTTTTTTTAAGCAAAATTAATTTAAACAACGAAGTCAAAAAAAATCTTTATAGAGGTAACAAAATTGGTAGGGAGGTTGGCAAGTAAAAAAGATATCAGAGAGTAGAGTAGTCACTGTAGTCAGAATAGTCTCCTCTACATAATATTTATATATAGTCTCCTCTACATAATATTTTATATTTTCGAAAGTAAAAGTAAACTCTTTCATGACGCGCATTCCTGAGCAAAAAATTTAAATGATTGTAAATAAACCTGGCAGAGAGCAGAAAGATTATTGGCTATTGGTTGCAAGTGAAGCATTGTGTTTGAAAGGATTAAGTTTACTTTTAACATACCTACCTATGTAAGTAAACTACTTTTTATAAGAAATAATAAACTAAAATGCATATTAAAATAGAAAAATACTGCATAGTAACGCTTCTTTGGCTAGTCTATAGTTTTTAGGTAAATCCCAGGAGGGTGGGTGAATTTGAAATTATTATAAACTATATAAGATCTGTTATGAATCTTTTTTGGGTTACTCATAAATATAGGTAGGCAACTAATAAATTGTACTTTAGATACGTACAGGGTTATTGGATATATTTTCACTGCCCATCTAGCTATTTTATTTCAAACTTTAAAAAAATATATTAAATACAAATAATGTAGCTAGTTGGATGTAGTTTCTTTTAAAATTGACATTTCATATACCGGGTGTCCCATAAGTAAGTAATAAACCAAACATACATACATTTAAAAAGAAATTAAATGAAACACCCTATGTATTATTCGAATTTTGGATTCCTCAAAATATCCTAGACATGTTTCATATACCATATCCTATACCTACCTCCAACTATTCTTGAATTATTTTGATTTGAATATAAAAAATATTTTTCTAAGCTTCGTATATCGATACCAATAATTGTCGGTTGTTTTTGCTTAGCAAGTCATGAAATTTGAAAGGAAATTGTAACTTATGTTACTAATAGCTTTCATTTATAGGAAATTAATATACAATGGCAAAAGAAATGCTACCTTCATTCTTTTCTTTTTACGGTTGAGTTTGGGTTAGTTTGGGCCTATACTTAAAGTAAATTGAGATATTAACGATGTAATGCTCATAATGGCCTCCATTTTCTTCAATCTGTAGCCCACTTCAATTTCTCCAAAGCACCATGAATCGAGGCTTGATCGTAGTTGTTAATATTAATTATTTCTTGCCTATTATCGTTTTCTATATCATTTATGTTTAAATTATTGAACGAATTTACTTTGGTTTTTAGAGCACCCGACAGGAAGGTATCTAGGGAGTTAGGTCAGGATTACAGGGTAGCTAGATGGGCGGTGAAAATATGACCAATAATCCTGTACAGGGTGTCCCAAATTCGAGCCTCATCATTGAGATCTCGGAAACTAAAAGAGATACAAGGTCGGTTAAATGGAGGTAATGCCACCTTACAAGTTTAAAAATACCAAATACTTCCGAAGATTTTGGAAAAACCGAATATTCTCGATTTTATTTTTATTTTTTTATGACTATTTGAATAGATATAAAAAAAAATAAATTCCACATTCTCATTGCTACTCTTTCTGTTCTTCAAGATGGTGTTATCAGATTTTGAAACCGACGTTTCGTCTTCGAGCTGCCATCATTAACTTTGCTTTTTTAAATACGGTCCTGGATTTTTTATTACGGATTTTAAGAGCTTCTAATTTCTCAAAACCAAAGATGTATCGCACTTATTCGAAAAATTCGTAGTATTGGCATTTTCCATAAGAACTCATGTGTTAGAGAGAGACAGAAAGTAGTGGATTTTAAGAACTTCTGATGTGCCAGCAGAACGAATGATGTATCGCACTTTCTCGGAAAAATCATTTTAACACATGAGTTCTTATGAAAAATGCCATTAATATGAATTTTTCGAACAAGCTCGATACATCATTGGTTTTGGGACCTTAGAAGCTCTTAAAATCTGTAATAAAAAATCAAGGGCCGTATTTAAAAAAACAAAGTTAATGATGGCAGCTCGAAGACGAAACGTCGCGTCGGTTTGAAAATCTGATAACATCATCTTGTAGAACAGAAAAAGTAGCAATTAGAATGGAAATTTTTTTTTTGATATATCTATTCAAATAGAGTCATTAAAACATAAAAATGGAAACGCAAATATTCGTTTTTATCCAAAAATCTTCGGAATTTTAAAACTTTAAAGGTGGCATTTTGATCAACATCAAATTGCGCAACTTTGCCTCTATAAACATTTTTTTGTGTTACTCATTAATATAGGTAGACAACTAGTAAATTGTATTTTAGATACATGCATATTTTCCTAGAGTTATTTGATTTTCGTATATTTAACTGCTTTTTATTTTTTATACGTTACCTACCTATAATTAAAAAAAATAATAATAAACCATTATTTTCGTACTATCCTACTTATAAATTATTTTTATTTCAACACTCGAGACTCGAGACTATCGAGATTGACGTGACGAGACTCTCGGTCTCGAACCTAGAAGTCTCGGTCTCGGTCTCGAGTTATAATTCTGAGTCTCGTCTCGGTATCGGTCTCGAATTTCGAGACGAGACGAGACGAGACCGAGACTAGTCTCGTCGAGACCGAAGCACTAACTATTATCCTCGACATGAAGAAGGATTTCCAAATCCGCGTTATTTTCCTGCTCTTCGGCTGCGGCAGTCGGTCTCGAGCAGTTGCAATTATGAATTACAGTGCCTTCTTTCTCGAAACGTTGAACAACACTACGCACTGTTGACTTGCTGGGTACAGGTCTACCAGGATAATTCACGGCAAACATATCAGCTATTGCCCGAAAACTGTTACCGGAATAGTACCATTTAATCATGCTTACTTTTTCTTTTGTTGTGTAGAACATTTTTAACAAATAAAGACAATTAGTTACTATAAAATATGAAATCGTTTGTCAGTTATTATAATTTGACATCTGCTGGTGGTTTAATTGAGAAAATTATCAGGATCGCATTTTTGTACCACAAATTTTAGGAAACATTTTTCAAAATATCTCTTAATTCGTTAAATGAAAATTATTCATATTTTAGATGGGAGTCTACCATACATGGACCTTCAAAAAAGTCTAATACAAGTTTGCTCTAAAATGAATAGGGGAGATAATATTAGCAGGTATTAAAATTTGCATGGGATTTCCTATGGATGGTTTTCCGATGCAACACCCGGTATAGGTCTTAGACCAACTAATACTGCTTATTAACTAATTATTCAGGGGAGTATCCTGTGGACCTCAGTTTGACATAGGAAGTTGAAAACTTGAAAATTTACTGGTTACAGTAGATATAATCAGAACTTAAATTATAATTTAAAGTTCAGCAAAATTGTAAATAACTATGATTAAATAACATAAATAATTACTGTTACTCAAGATATTTCTTTTCTTTACTTAGAGATATGAAATTCAAAGGAAATGATGATTGAAATTAGAAATTTAAAAGAAAATTATGAAAAAATTATGAAACTTGTCCAACAGTGGCTCTCGGCAACTTCAAATAGAAAATAACTAGAGTTTTATAAAAAAAAATAGGAAAAACGAGGTATAACCTCTCTTAAAACAAGTCTAATGACTCCAGATAAGTAATTTCTTTACTTAATCTATAAATATAAATCTTGGCACATAAACAATAATTTGACGTAAATTACGTCTCAATTAATCAAAGATAGAGATAAGATAATTATTATCTCGCTTTGAGATAGGAACTTAGATAAACGATAAAGAAAAAAATAACCAGGTACATTTACACACATGTGCTTCAAGCTGTTTCATATGCAATATAATGCCGGTACATCGTTGATCAAACGTGACACGATAAGTGATAATAATTATAGTTTGATGTTACAAATAAACTGAAAGATTAATGAAATAAGCCTGAAAAAACTATGACCAACAATACTACTAAGGAAAATTCAGCGAAATTCTACTCAAATTCAATTAACTACCTTTTACAGGAACATATAAAATACGCTTTGAGAATCTTCCAGGTAATACTGTTCGATTTAAATGAAAATATGTAAAATCATATTTATGACCACTAAACGATGAAATAATTACGTTCTCTATATATTTGGATTAATCCATTATCAAATTACACGAATTTGACCGATAAGATACGCAATTATCCACCAAAAACGGTATGCAAACCTAAAGGTTACCATAAAAAAATAAGATTGTTGAAATCGTCAAACACTCGAAAGTGCAATATAAAAATGCTAAATTCTCGCTTTAGCTAAATATAAGTCAGTGAATTGGAAACAACTATTACTAATGTATTTAAAACATAAAAAGATTATTGAAAAATATGCGGGATAAATAAAATATTTTGAGATCAAAAACGAATACCACTTACCGTGTCAACGTCTGCACACAAGATGATATGACCTTCCTTTCAAAATTTGTACGTTCTACCTATTTTAATTTTCAACGCTTGGATTGGGCAATTTAAATACACGTGACAACCATTGTAGGAAACCCGGCGTCAAACTAAGGAAACATTCAACATACGCTAAATGTAGCAATCTATTGTAGATTACAGGCATTGAATAACACTCTACGTTCTTCAATTACCTACTAACTATACCAGATAAGCCCGTTTTCTAACAGATGGCATTCCCAAAATCAAGCGATCTGTACCGACACAAATCCATAAATTAAAGATACAAATCTGCGTACCTGTTCTCCTTAAAGTTAATTGTGTAAAATATATCCATTCACAGATAGATGTCACTGCCGATCATTATACCGAGCATTGAAAACCATTGATAAATAGGTAGAATTAATGGAGCGGAATAGACAAATATTTGATAACATATATTTCGTAACACCATTTCCGGACTGGAGCTGCGTAATCACGCAAAGAGTACGTTTCATGCCCGCTGGACGAGAACCGTAACCGTACATTAACGCAAGGATAAGGACCGCAACTGAACGATCACTCTTTAAGAGGTGATACATAAAAGGGCAACGAACTACTTCAATTTTATAGGATATGTACCAGCTATACCTAGGGCGTCAGTTCACCTAAATCTGTCATTACAGATAGTTTCAAGTTTCTACTGCGGTTTTATATAAACTATAATGGCGCGCAACAAGTATATGACCGATCAAGAGTTGCTCTATATACTGACAAACAGTGACGAGGAAGATGAGCGGTGCTGGATGAAAATTACTTCGAAGATAGCTCCGGACGATGGGGCAGACGATGAGCCCTTTTTTGAGGAACTTTACAACAATGTATTGTCAGATAACCAGGAAAGTTCGGATGATGAAAGCCATGTTTTCCTAATATAGCGGATTAATCAGCCCAACAAACGAATACGACTTGTGCAAAATAGCCTTAGGTTTAATTAGCACAAATCGAACTTAGTACTACAGTTACACAATTTTGTGAACTCAATTTCGATCTGCCAAATCCAGTTTCCTTCAGAAAATCTTACTTCTCTAGAAGTTTTCGAAAATTTAGTTTTTGTGGACGATATTGTGAACCAATCAAATAGCTATTACGATCTTTTGACAAATAAGAAGTCCACTGAGGAGGTGAAGAAGATGGCCAGTGTACATTTTTGGCAAATTCAGTTCTTATGCCTCAAGTCAAGAAGCAAAGAATAACAGATATTTGGTCCACAGATTGTATCATTGAAACCCCAATATTCAGTCAGCAGATATTTAGCTATTTTAAGATTTTTTTTCTGTTTTCTCTAATATAAACCGGAAAGGTTCATTTTTAAAAATCAGGATGATAGTGGAAAGATTAAAAAGTCGCTACATCCCTTTCAAAATAGTATGGTTATCGATGAAAGTTTAATATTGTTCAAAGGCAGGTTGCCATTCCGCCAATATATCCCGTCCGAAGGACATAGATTTGTGATAAATTTTTTTGGGATTGTTGACTGCGAGAAGGGATTCGCATCAGATTTTCTAATATATACCGGCGTATCAACTGAAATAAAGGATATATAATGAAGGCGTTGGGAAATCTGGAAATATAGCGTAAAACGAATCATTTGTCTAATTTGTGAAGGCGATTAATTTATTTTTCTGATGAGTTTATATTTGTGTTCTTCTACAAGTTGATGCCATCGTTTGAAATGATTTAATAATTGTCAGAGGTCAAGGAAAGCTCCTTTAGATTGAACTATCTAGGAAGATTTATGTTTTACTAATAGGGTTATAAAAAAAGTTTCCTCAGAGAATATTTCTCCCTATCTTATGAAGAGCGATATATACGAATCCATGTGGATACGTGATCTGAAAATGCGAAAGAAATGCAAGTTTTCATTTCGTGTATGTATAAAGGACTTTAAAGTTTCATGTGAGAATAGGCTTTTGCTCTTATAAACATTCTGTATTATTGCACGAGAAAAATTAATTTATTTACAGGTTGCTTAAAGTCAAGTAAGTATCCTTTCCGAATCTGTATGTCATGTCATGGTCGTTCACTTTATAAGGCTGACAAGGATAACTACAATTTATTTCAATTTCAGAAAATTGCAGAGACGGATGTTTTTAGATCATTTCATCAGATTAAGTCTAATTGTAAGGGTTTTGATGAAATAACTTATGATATGCTACTATTTAGCATGGAATTTATTGCTCCTGTTGTTGCAAAAAATTTTAATGTTGGCCTGGTGGATGGTGTATACCCATGTGTATGGAAAACTGCAATAGTGAGACCTATTCCAAAAGTAGCCAATATTACATCAATGGACCAACTTAGACCTATAAGCATTCTGCCAATTATGGGAAAAATGTTTGAATTGCTTGTTGCCGGGATGATTAATGAATTCATTGGATCTAAGGGTGCGCCTAACGTTCAATCGGGCTTTAGGGTAGGTTACAGCACTGCGACCGCACTTAGTAAGGTGACCTCCGACATTTGCAGGAACATTGACAAATCTTTACTCTCTTGTCTTGTTCTTTTAGATTTTAGTAAAGCCTTTGACCTGGTGAATCATGACTTGCTGATTGCTAAGCTGCACTATTGTGGCTTCTCCCCAGAAGCACGTGGTTGGTTTGATGGGTACCTGGCACAGAGAAGACAAATTGTGGAGATCGACGGAAATAGATCTAATCCTTGTGCTATTGAATGTGGAGTTCCGCAGGGGAGCATTCTTGGCCCCTTGTTGTTCTTGATTTATGTTTTCGACCTCCCAAATCAAGTACATTCTTGTTCGGTTCATTTATATGCTGATGACACTCAGCTTCTCATATCTTTCAAACCTCAGGATTCAGGTAGGATACTGAGTGAACTTAACAGTGACTTGGAGCGAAGTTTCACTTGGTCAACTAAACACGGCCTGTTATTGAATGCAAACAAAAGTTCTTACCTAATTATTGGCACTGAATCAGCCAGGGCTAAATTCAATTTGTACTGTTTTGCGAAGATTCATGTTACATTGTAATACCTCGTGTGGAGCAAACGAGAAATCTGGGTTTAATTTTTGATGAATCTCTGAGCTTTGAGTCACATGCTGATCAAAACGAATAATTCTGTTTACAGTTTTGCAGTTGACAGTACCCTTGTCTCCCACTTTGGATCAGAAAAACCCTTACCAGCGACTGAGACCCATCACCGCAGACAGGAGCAGATTACAGCAATTAATCAGGACCTGGAGAAAGTTCAAATCTGGGACGACCGAAATTTGGTCCAGTACAATGCAACAAAGACCCAAGCAGCAACGTTTACCAAGAGGGCCAATACAGCGGGCCCTGACAAAAAACAACGCAGCAGTTGCTCTTGCTCTACAAAGCACAAATAAGACCGTGCTTAGAATATTGCTCACATATCTGGGGTGCCGCACCAAAGCACACCCTAAAGCTGCTGGATTCCATTCAGAAAAGAGCTGTGCGTCTCGTCGGCGACCCGGATTTGACCCGGAATCTGGATAGTCTCGAACACCGCAGACATGTGGCCGAGATGTTCTCAGGATTTGGCCCGCCTCATCCCGCCCCTGGTAACGCCTGTCAGAGAGTCACGACAGACGGCAAGAGCGCACCAGTTCGTCGTGCAACTGGAAACACCTAGAACATCGCTTTACAAGAACTCCTTTGTCTGGCGCACCGCATCACTGTGGAACTCACTTCCAGGACATGTGTTTCCCACTAATTACAACCTGCAACTATTCAAGAACCGTGTCAATCAACATCTTCGCACACACACACCGCTCGTCGAGCGCCATAGGATCTCCCTTTAGTGTGCGTGCAACTGTCATAAAAAAAATGTGTTGAAAAAACTGTCATTATTATATCTCAAAATGAAAGGCCTGTACCCATTTAAACACTTACTTCCCCAGCATATCAAGATGCTATTCTCACAGCTTGACTATTGTGATGTTGTTTACTATTAATTTCCTAATGCTGAGTATCAACAAAAAGTCCAATTGGCCCAGAACTCATGTATGCGTTTTGTGTATGGAGGGCGTAAGTATGGTCATATTACTTCAACATACCTTGCTAATTATCAGCTAAAATTTCATCTTCGCGTTGATCTTTACTTTGCGCTTTTTATGCATGGCATACTTAATATGGGTTCTCCTAAATATTTGACACAATATCTGGTTCCTCGAAGTGACCTTCATAATCTGAATTTGAGAAATGTAGTAAGATATAACATTCCCAAACACAGCACAGATAAATTTAAAAAATGTTTTGCTTATAGATCAGTAAGAAATCGCACCTGGCTCGAGGCAAACGAGATGTTGTGTTCCTCTATTCTACGAACATCTTACCGCTGCGTCCCGTCAAGTACGGTTCATAAGCCGCAGACCAAGCAATTTCCATCATCTCTGTCATATGG
>MU195244.1:0-13941 GCA_016904865.1 Pissodes strobi | reverse complement strand
TAGTAGTAGTAGTAGTAGTAGTAGTAGTAGTAGTAGTAGTAGTAGTAGTAGTAGTAGTAGTAGTAGTAGTAGTAGTTGGGTTGAGCAGACCTAGATGAAAATAGGTAGCAGCACTACCTAAAATGTTAGAACGTTAGTGGCGATCCCACTGGACAAATGGCGCTCCCATTTTGCTTAGATAAATGGGTTAGTGGCGATCCCACTAGACCTAGATGAAAATAGGTGGCAATACCACCTAAAATGTAAAGAACGTTAGTGGCAATCCCACTATACGTGAGGGGCAAGTGGCGATCCCACTCTGCTTAGGTAATGAACTTGCTATTGTTTTCCCCATTTATAAAATGTTTGGTTTTGTAAAAAATAAAAGTTAAGTACAGGTCAGTTACAAAACTGAGGAGTACCTCTGAACTTACTGTTTAACAGAGTTAAGTACAGGTCAGTTAGATAACTGAGGAGTACCTCTGAACTCACTGTTTTATGTTTTATGATTAAAAGTTAAGTACAGGTCAGTTACAAAACTGAGGAGTACCTCTGAACTACTGGTTTATCATTAGAGAAATTAAATTACCGTATTAATCGAGGACTATCACGAAAATACTGTCGTAGATTTGTTTTTGCATTTCTAGAAACATGGAGCTGTGAGGTATGAGTTGGTTTCCTGTAGACTGTGTAGTCGATGGATAAGTCGTCTTTCTTTATAATTAAAAGATCCAGGAAGGGCAGCCTCTGAATCTCTGCCAGAGTCTCTGAATCTCTGCCAGAGTACAGGAGCAAATGAACAGCACAAGAAACAAACAAACCACCTCAGCTCTGTTTCAGCACCACCAAGAAACAGGGCACACAATAAATTTCCAGGAAGCAAAACAGATCGCTCCCATAAAGCATTTTCGAACGCGCATGATCAGAGAAGCCATAGAAATAGAAAAAAGAATACATATCAACAGGAGAGATGATGCACAAAATATTTCCAACACATGGAAAAGCATCATCAAAAAACAACAATCAAAATTAACGACATCAGAGGAACAAACGCATAGACAACAAACTGAAACACAGGAAGTCGGACATATCCAAGCAGAACCAAGAGACCATCTGCGCAGACGCAGACCTATAAAAGGCCCGGCACAGGACCAGGGAGCTCAGTTCGAGTCAAGCAGCCATCAAGGAAGCACCACTTCAAAATGCCAACTGGGATGTTGGCGAAACGTCGTGAGACTACCAATTCTACTGACGAACGGATTGAAACCCGGAATAACACTTTTGTTCATTCTACCATCCGTGAAAACCTACGCTACAACATATATATATATATATATATATATATATTTTTTTTTTTTTTTTTAGAATAGGAGAAGCAGCTGTAAATCATGGAGTATAGTACCTGAACCTGTACAGAGAGCCTGTTTATGCTTTTGTAGTTTATAATTTTTTTAATATTGCTTAAATACAACCTATTTTTAATTTTTGTTTATAATTAATTTCTTATAAAAAATATTGTTGGGAGAACTAAATTTTAAAATACTTAAATATATTTTTTTAAAATGCCGGTCCGTAAAAAAATATATTTTTGGTATGTCCATAAAATCTGATCTGGGTCCGTTTTACAAATTTGAATTACTTCCCAGATGCTTTCCCATTTTTTCATATTATCATTAATCAGCCCATAAACCCCCATTTTTTTGCTCGTTATTTTAACATAACTCAAAAACTACTTAACCGATTGGAATTTTTGAACCCAATAATTTATTATTTTTTTTCATAAGAATTAGAATTCTATTTTTTCATTTTTTTTATCATAAATATACCTATTACAAACCAAGTATCTCAAACTTTGTTTTATTAAAATCGGGTAAAAAATAAAAAAGTTATAAATACTTAAAAAATACACATTAGCGCCATTTTGAAATCGCCATATTTGATTAAAAACGCATATTATAGAATAAAAAGAGGCTTAAACTTGATCTAGGCCTATTCAACAAATTTAGATTATTTGCTAAGAGTTTTGGATAATATCATGAATCCCAAATATAGCCTAGCACCCCTATTTTTGACCAGTTATTTTAACATAATTCAAAAACTACTTAACCGAATGTACTGTTTGAACCTAATTTGAACTAAGGATCAAATTGGCAATCTTTTTTATTTAAACTTTTTTTTTGCCAAATCGATAATTTTCAAAAAAAAACTTAAAAAAACATTTTTTTGCTATTTATTTTTTAAGATTTTTAAAATTTTTAATAAAATTTATTTTTATTTTTATTCTTTAATTTTTTTCATCGAAATCGGATAAAAAGTTAAAATTTTTTAAAATAGACGGATTTCCGCCATTTTGAATCCGCCATATTTAAAAAAAAACGAATTTACTAGGATGACAACAAGTCAAAACGTGATTTATGGGCTACCCTTAACAAAGTTAGCTTATCGGCACAAAGTTGGCACGACTTTCACACGAAAGTCGATTTGTCCATAGACTATAATACCTTGGCCACTACCGGGGTTAAAGATATTGGACGGTAGTTATTGGCAATATTTTTCTTTTCCTTCTTAGGTACAGGTTGCACTCTAGCGAGCTTCCAGTGGGCTGAGAAAATACCTCTATTGTAGCATAAGCTAGCAGAAGGTTAGAATAGGTGTCAGCTCCAGTGCACACTGTTTGAAAACAATGGGGAAAATTCCATCCAGTCCAGCGGCCTTCGAGCACTCAAGACGACGAAGTAACCCTCTTATCTATTTTTGCTTGAAAACGATTACTGACATTGTTGTGGCGATCCTAGGCGACATTGGGGGAATCTTTCCTTGTGCATCAAGGGTGGAATTTCGTGCAAACATTGAGGCAAACAAGTCTGCATTCGCGCAATAGTGGTGGAAAACTTGAAGATGAAAAGTTTTTCCCGATGGCCTTTGCAAATCCCTAAAATGATTTTGAGCCGTTCGGACAGCTCAAAAGCTTCTTGCGGACTTTTTGATCAAAATCAGCTTTGGATTGAACAATAATTAGTTTGCAGCTATTTCCTGCATCCAGAAAAGCTCGGCGCGAAACAATCGAAGGGTTGTTGCGCCATTTGCGGTAAGTTTGGTCCTTTTTGGGAACCGCCTGAGGCACACCTTTTATTGAACCATGAGTTTCCAGGATAGGATCGTTTATTAGAGAATGGTATTGAAGTCTCCATCTCAATGAGAATGATTTCTGTAATGGATTCAGCAATTAGAGCTGGATCGCTGGTTTGAAAACAGATGTCCCTCCAAGGGAATGACAAGAAAAAGTCACGAAGTTCACTCCAGTTTGCGTGTTTATAATGCCACACTTTGCGAGGAGACGCTTTAGAGGACGATTGAGTTGGACAGGTGGACAAAGCTGATATAAGCCTGTGATCAGAGTTATCCAATGGTGATGTAATGTTTATCCTATAAGAGTTTGGGGATGTTGTTAGGAACAAATCCAGTAGGTAAGCCTGATGGTTTCCAACGTCTGGTATCCGTGTTGGCTCATCCACAAGTTGAGCCAGGCCGCAAGTGATTGCAAAAGCCACATCTTCCTTGCCCATATCATCCATTTGGGAAGAAAACTTTAGCCAAGGGATGTTGTGAACATTAAAGTCCCCCACGAATGTTATTTCAGCATGTTGGGTGGGTGGTTTGAAGTTTGTCGAACGTCAGTGAGAGTTAGGAGAAGAGTGGTTTATAATTGGGTTCATTTGGAGAAAGTTAAAGGATGCAGATACATTTTGTAACATCCTTTAGTGACAGCTTGAGCAAAAGAACATCAAAATTTGCCGATTCCAAACTCTCTTCTCGGTGACATGACAGGTTACTGCAGACGTAAGCGCTAACACCGTGTGCAAATTTTTACAACTATTAACAAAATGTTCAACTTGGTTATACAGACATCCAAGGGTATCAAATATATAATTGTTTATTTATCTCTAAAAAGCTATACGAAAATCAGATTTCAGTATTAGGCCTTATCGCTCAGCCACAACTGAAAATTCCCTCTCTATTCTTAAATCCCAAATGTAACTAAGTTCGGCTGGTTTAAATGAAATTCAAGTTAATAATATCTTTCAACAAATATCAAGCGTACAGAATATTTTCCTCAGTATTTAGATTTAAATATCAGCTCATTAAAATATTTTAATTTTTGACCTATTATCAATATTCTGCTTAATTAATAGTCATTACTAATAAGAATGGTTTTAGTAAATCCACTAATATATTTAAAGAAATATTGATAATCTGAGAAGAAATTGTCTTAGGAGTCAGGGAATGAAAGCTCTAGATTTCTTTATTTTCCAAGAAAATGCGGTTTTTCAAGTTCCACCGTTTTTTAGGGTATAATCGAGTAAAAGTACGCCATCTAGGCTCGATATCTGCGACTGGTTCCAATAGTATCAGAAGGAAAAAGCAACAGGCCATATTTTAAGTTCATTATTTATGGATATAAATATTCTTTCAAATTACCTCTGGAATGATTAAGTCCTGATCCGTCTTCTTAACTTTGAGATTCTCAGCCGATTGTACAGGTGTTTCCTTCATATATTGCTGGGAGGCCACTGTGAAGGGCAGAGTATCGGGAGCAGTCTGTTGCCAATAGTAATCTTTCATTAGCTTGGGGTGATCTTGGTGAATTTTGTCAACCAACAGATAACAAACCTAAAAATATTGGTTCCTTTGTATACTCATTGTACTAACTTAATCGCTATGAAATTGATATGCCAGCCATAGAGGCATGAATCAGTAAAGCACTATCAAAGGAGAAATTACAAGTAAACCGGAATTAAATTTAATTGCTGTAGCATTTAGTATATCGATGACAGAGGTCAGGATTGTTGTGAAATAATTTTATCCAAAGCAGCATTCTTTATGCTCTGTAATTAACAATAATTATTCTTACTTGTATGTTCCTATCTATCATCCATACAACCTCAAAATCATCATCATCTTCTCCGAATGGGTTTATCAATGTTTCAGCTACTTTTAACCAGCCCATGTAGAAGAAAAACTCCAGGACTGGCATAAATGGGAAACTAAATATAAGTCTCTCGACGTATTTCTCTTCTACCTCTAGAAACTGGTTGCCGATAACCGTTATCAAGAAATAGCTGTAAACTGCTATTGTAACTACCTAGAAATGGGTAAAATAGTTAAGAATTGAAAATCTAAGGGAAATTATCAGTAAATCTGTTTCTTTATTCCCGGTATGAAACAGTAATGTGTTTGGTATACCTACTTGTGTGTAAACTAAAGGTATGCTTATCCAATCATACGCCAGCATTTCGCCACATTTGGATCGAAAAATATTTATTTGGTCCAGAATGCTTCTAACCGAAGAGTCGTCTCTTATGATACCTTCATGTCTTGCTCTCGTAGTAATATTTGCAGCCCATGCTAGAGGTAACCTAAAAACGTGCAATTATTTTGGATATGCTCGTGGTATTATTATTTTCACGCATAGTTGATAGAAGAGACGTAATACCAATTTTTCGAATAATTCGGGTATTCATTGTCCAAATCTTCAAAAATTTTCTTCTCTTCTTTTGTCAATAAGCCCGCGTCAACAAAATGATTCATGGTTGGGAAACGTTTTTTCACTTTTGGTGACATCATCGTCAATGTTATGGTCAAAGTCACGCACACGTAACGCACTATCGTTCTTCTGACGATTCTAGCTCTTTCATCCTACAAAAAATAAAACATTTTAAACAGAGACTAATCTGCAAGCTCCAGAGAAATATCTTTCTTATCGCTTGTTTCTTAAAGATTTAGATTAATATGTACGTGTTTGTTAGTTATGGAAAGCTTCGGCCTCCAAATTTCATCTCTCCTGGTTTTCGAGCAATTAATTTTGTAGATGAAAAATGATACTTTCATTGGGCTGACTGCAAAGCTGGTCTGCTCAAAGGAATCACCGACATAAATGTTGACTCTCTTTGGATAGAAAGGGAGTCTACAGGGGAATGTAATTGAACAAATAGGAAAACACCACACGATGGTCGCCTCTACGATGAGGTACGATAAATCCTATTCAGTCGGCTGGAACGCTCTTCCTCGATAGTCGCTAGGAGCTAGGCTTTCAAGTTTATTTCAGATATACGTGCGTTAGAGGTACCTATTTAACTTGTAAATTATGTACAAAAGTTTTCAATTATATTCAATCCGGATTTTTAGTTTGAGGGAGAGACAGTTGATGTTGTGTTTTTTAAATAATTCGTGCGAGTTTCGCAATAAACGCCGCCGAAAAAATATAATGAGAAAGAAATCTGTTATTTTAGATATACCTGAGTTAGAAGTACCTATTTAACTTGCAAATTATGTATACAAACTTTCTATTAGATTAATTCCTTATTTCCAGTTTGAGGGAGAGACAACTGATGTTGGGCTTTTTAAATAATACGCGCGAATTTCACCATAATCGCCATCGAAAAAGTCTAATGAGAGAGAAATCTGTTATTTCAGATATACCTAGGTTAGAAGTACCTATTTAACTTTCAAAGTAGTATGTATCAAGGCCGGATTACCCACTAGGCTAACTAGGCTATAGCCTAGGGGCGCCCATTCAGTGGGGGCGCCGCGAGCCCGGTGCGACGAACGATTGTCCCAATGTCCAAATTTCTCGCCTTGTTAAGGTGATAATAGTTCCGGAGATATTCGTAAAACACCAAAAAGCAGCTATTTTATTTTTATTTTTTCATTTTTTCCTGACTTTATTTGAAGAGATAATATAACATAAATTTAACATTATTATTGCCACTTTTTCCCCTTTATAAAATGGCAGTATTAAATTATAAATCTGACGTTTCGTGTCCGGGCCCCCATCATCAACTTCATTTTTTTAAATACGAACCTGGATTTTTTTATTTCATTTTTTAGAAGCCTTTGGTCTCCCAAAACCAACGATGTATCACACTTGTCCAATAGCGGTAACAAATATTCTCATAAGTGAAATCGGGTCAGAAAAGATCGCCCGATCTCTGTCTAACACATTATCTCTTATGGAAAAAATCTAGATTTGTTGATATATTGATAATTGGCTTCCAAAAAATGAAATAAAAAATCCAGGTCCGTATTTAAAAAAATGAAGTTGATGAGGGAGGCTCGGACACGAAACGTCAGATTAAAAATTTGATACTGCCATTTTATAAAGGGAAGAAAGTGGCAATAATAATGTTAAATTTATGTTATTTTATCTCTTCAAATAAAGTCAGGAAAAAATAAAAATAAAATAGCTGCTTTTTGGTTGTTTACGAATATCTCCGAAACTATTCGGAATTTTTCAAATTTCAAAACTGCGTCTTGTTGGGCATCAAATTGCACAACTTTGCCTCAATTTAACCGACATCGTATCTCTTAGGGTTCCCGAGATCTCCATGCATGCACTTAATTTGTAGCACCCTGCATAACTTTTGTTGATGTGGTAGGCAATTGATGCAAAAAATACAGTAGAAATCTTTGTCGGCGTGATGCTCCCAATTCCGAACGCCAAAAAACTTTAGTGCTTCTAGATTAAAAACCAAAATGGGTATATCCTTTCAAATCAATCAAATCACGGCAAAGGAAGTCGACAGTGATACCAGAGTCTATAGATATTCTAAATCGGGACTTGAGGAATAGTTTTATGCTGTTGCCAAATTTATACAGATATAATATTTATATTTTAAAATTTTACCAGATGTACCTAGTATGCGGTCATGAGAACAATATCACAAAACAAAAGTTTTCATGAATCTTCGAAAAAAACTCCAAAGAAGCAACAGCAACCACACAAACCTAACTGAAACTAACCCAAATTTACAAAAAGAACCAAACATAACATTAAAAAAATTAAAAAAAACATGCCTTGCCACCGACAGGAACCGAACGCGGGCAATCCGTATCAGAATGTGACCACTGAGCCAACTAAACCTGCTGGAATGAATCCATTCGACTGTAGATAAAGTGAAGGTGACTGTCCAAGCATATTTGACAATAACTCGACAAGTGTGCCTTTACTCCGTCCCTGTGTTTTTGCATTCTGCAACGCACACAAAATTCAACACCGATAGCAGCAGCTAGAGTGAAGCGAGGAAGAAGGGAACCACTGATACGAACTCTAAAAAGAAGCAAGAAGGCAATTCTCTCCAGCAAGCCCTTCCGCAAAAACGCGTATCAAATAGCATAAAATAATTTTGTAATTAACGGCAATAAATTAGCATTTAGTAAAGTTAATCATCGAGTCTTTTTTAATCAACAATTCAACAGTGACGTTAACCCAACAATCACAGGCGGTTAATATAGCATAGTGCCGTAGAACCATAAAAGATCTTAATAAGCCACCGATTATGCATGGCCCTTCGCTCGCTAAGGGGGCGCAACCAACAAAAACTAACCCAATGCATGCCCAAAATGAAGAAAGAAACTGTTTACAAACATAACATTAAAAAAAAACAACGGGAATCGAACCCCCGTGTATCACAGATACAGCATCTCACCACTCGACCACCAGAGCAGTTGAAAACAATCCACCGTAAAGACATGGGTTCACTAGCATTTCAAATTTGGCCACGCCTTCAGCGATTCTGTTTGTTTTTGTGCGGGCACAGGCTAAAATATATAGCCTATTTCTTTAGGGTATGCTAATGGCCAAGCTTATGGATGATCTTCTGTGTAACCGTATGAGAAGCACTTTAAGTCAACAAAAGGTGATAGACCTATCCATTTTCGCCATTGAATTGGAACTTATAAACTTTCTATTAAATGCATTGCTTATTTCCAGTTTGAGGGAGAGACAGCTGATGTTGGGTTACTTTGGGTTAAAGTTCTAATCAATGGATCTGGAACGGAACAATACTCAACTGTACAACTGTAGCGGGTAACTGGTTTTATTTTTTACATAGAGTAGGGACTTGCAAACTATCGGGAACTTGGTTGAAGTTCTGCACTCTTCTGACTCTTCACAAGTATGTTAGACATCGAGGTGCCTAAGGAAGAGCATTTAGGTGGTCTTTTAGTACTAATTGCTGTGCGTAGAAGTGTCATGCGTCCATATTTATTATAATTATTGTTAAAATTAGCGATCATTACCTGTCCTTTGATGTTTGCACTAATAAGAAAAGCCAGATTATCTGGCCGTGGGATTGCGGTAAATTGACTCCACCATCTACTGTAGACTATGTTCACAAAGAAACCCAGGACGAAACTTAACGGTATTAGACTGGCGTTTTTTGCACAGTAATTGACTATTTTCACGAAAAATCTAAAAACATTAATTAGTTTCTTTAAACACAATTCACTAATAATTCATCATACTATATAATATTTAAAAGATAAATTATAAGGTGCCATATGATGGGCATTTCTCCAAAATATTTTATTGTTAGTAAAAGTTGATGCTTGAAGAGAAATTTTTTGACACGTACGTCCAAATGGTGCGTTAATGTGTAATAATTATATTAATTCAGAAATATTATGATTAATAACACATAGAGGATATTTGGGAGTACAATTTAAAATTATTCTAGAATATACAAGATGCTCCTTAAACGAGAAGACATAAAAAAATAGCAAACTGATGTACCTCTCGCCCAAAAATGTAAGGACATCAGGAGCAGCACTTCTTGGGGCATTAAATTCTAGTAACAGTTTATAAAACGTTTTTCATAATGAAAAACTGACTTTGTCACTCCTCGTTTAAATAATTATGTTATTCTATGTATACTTACTCCTTCGAATACTGGTTCATGGCGTAAAGATAGCTTAAGTTTAGAGCGTAATAAATCCCTAAGAACACGATAAGATCTGCCCATACTATTTTGTAGATGCTGCCCTTCCATCTGAAACCCAATTTTATATTTTCAGAAAAATTAATTGTTGGCCGCTGATATGATATATGGATATTTGTTTATTCTTGCTAATAATTTTGTAATAAATACATAAATCACCGTGATTTATATAACTGAAATTTTCACTATCAACTTTCTTGGTATCAATACTATCAATACCTATTCGGAGTATAATTTTATTTTTCCAATTTGGACTTAAGGCATTTTCCCACACTCTGTGTCTTTAAATTCTCTAAAACTTTATTGACATTTTACACAGACATATTCATAAAGTTACATATTATGGACTATTTTAACCCAACTTCAACTCACATTTTCATTGTATCTTCACAGATATTTCAAAGAAGTTTCCACTTCAGAAATTATAAGTCTTCTTATGCAATGTTAACTTGTGCCGAAATGCAATGTTTTAACTTAAAAAAATATTCAAATATTTAAAAAATTGCCTTGTTGCCGCACTGTTTCGAATTTAATTCAAAAGTTTCATCGACAAATTTTATAACGTCAGCAATAGCTAGGTCATGAATTTTCCTAATTTTTGATATTACAATTCAATATATAGACGGTATATTAAAATTGCAATATTAAAAATTCGAAAAATTTATGACCTAACTTTAATAAATTGTTCGAATGAAACGTGTAATTTCATAGTGCGGCAAAGCGGCAGGATATGACACTGAGTCTTGTCATTTCATAGCATTGGCTTAGTTTACCCAGTGCGCTGGTTTCCTGGAATAAACTTGAAATTTGAACTAACGCTTTGTTTTAATCAGGTTCGTGTGCATTGCATAGACAATGGGGAGTATTTATAGTTAAAAAAACTGAGTCAAGCTAGACGTTTATGTTTAATAGTAATTAAGCAAGGCTGAATTTTTGTCCTCAGTTTCGAAAGCGATAATTTGGATAGTGCTGAAATAAAATACCCTAAACCGTCGGACTAATAAAGCATCATGACAACCTTGGCTTAACTGCTTTTTCTTTTTATACATATACTATGTTTACATCGACTACTTGTACCACGGCGAGAAAGCATTTGCGAGCAATTAAATTTAACGTTTTTGGACGTCATCAAGTTAAAAATAGGGAAATTCGAACAGATAATATACTAGTAGAAAATATTGAAAAGCTTACGTCACATGACACAGGGAAAAATGAATAACAAAAAAAAATGTGGATAGAAACTGACGATGTCCTTTGCAGCAGCATTGGCTGACATATTTAAAACAGCATCAACATCAACGAGTAGCCTCGACAAGCAACACATGTGTTGATATGATGACGCATTGTCCACGTCTCGAAGCTTGATTGATATAACTAATATAACCACTGGTTACCTACATATTGAACTATTGAGATTGAGGTTGGCCAATCAAATTTTCAGGAATAAACGTAGATTGCTGGTATAAAAAGAAGAAGGATCGAGAGAAGAAGACAGTTGGAAGGAAGAATGAAAGAAGCTCTAGCGATCAAGCTTTAGTTAGTGATACAAGTGCCTCAGAGCACATGTGTCTTGACAAAAACCTATTTTTGTCAATAAAATAAGAGCCTGTTGAAAGACAAGTTCGAGTTGGCAATGGGACATTAGTTCAAGTGATAGGAATTGGCACAGTGCAGGTGAAAGCATGAAATGGAGATACAGGGGTAAGAACTGATTTGAAAAATGTGCTTTTTGTACCTGATTTGGCTATAAATTTATTTTCATTGAGCACTGCTTTAGATAAAGATCTTGAAATGCATTCCGATAAAGAAAAATGTGAATTATTGGACAAAAATGGCAAAGTACGAGCAATAGCTGAATGACAGGGAAAGTTATTTAAAATGATATTTCAAAATATTGAAAATTAGCCTTTGAAATGTAATGTTAGGCTAAGTTTGGAAGAATGGCATGAAAAATTATGTCATATTCATTTTGATCAAGTTGAAAAAGTATTAAAAAGAAACAATATTGCATTCAAAGTTTAACCAAAGTCTTGCTGGTAAACAGCCACTCTCATTTCCAATTAGCTAATCAAGGGCAGAGAATCCATGTGATTTGGTCCACGGTGATCTGTGCGGACCATTTGAAGTACCATCGCTTGGTGGTGCAAAGTATTTTTTGTTGTTAAAGGATGACCATTCTGGCTATAGATACATTTATTTCCTAAAAAATAAATCTGAAGTAGAAAGTAAATTCAAAATGTTCATTAATATGGCAGAAAATATAACTGGAAACAAAATTGAGATAATTAGAACCGATAATGGGTTAGAATTTGTTAATAAAAAAAACAACAAAGATATGTGAAGAAAAAGGAATATGTCATCAAAGAACCAAAGAACAAAATGGGCGTATAGAAAGAGATAATAGAACAATAGTAGAATCTGTGAGAACATTACTTCATGGCTCAGGTTTAGAAAAAGCTTTTTGGGCAGAAGCAGCCAATGCAGTTGTGTTTACCTTAAATAGAGTTGGAAGTAGCCCTCAAAAAAACAAAACACCTTTTCAAGTATGGTTTAAAAAGGAATGCGATATGAAAATTTTTCAACAATTTGGTGGAGCTGTTAGTGTACATATTCCTAAAGTTAAAAGACTGAAATTGGATGCTAAAAATGAAATTGGTATCTTTGTGGGCTATTCAGTGGAAGTAAAAGGTTTAGAGTATTTTTTCCAAACAAAAGGACAGTTGATATCTACAGGGACATAATTTTTATACCAAAAAATGAAAATAAAATTGAAAAGAAGGAAGTTAAAGAGATTATTTGTCTAGATAATGAAAATGAAAGTGAAGACGAATAGCCAACCATAAATATTAATGAAGTAGATAATATTTCTCTGGACATGTCTGAACTCAATGAGGAACCTATTTATGAAACCGATAATTATGAAGATGTTGAAGAAAATATTGATGAGCCAGAATACGAGACTGAAACATCTGAAGAGACCTCTGAAGAAGAAAATGTAATGATAAGACCAGGAAAAAGAAGAATCAAGAGACCAACATGGTTAAAATCAAAGTCTTTTAACCATGTTGGTCTCTTGATACTTCTTTTTCCTGGTCTTATCATTACATTTGATGAATGTAGATTCAGCAAATATATGTTTCTACTCAGAAAATGAAGAACCAGTGACTTATGACGAGGCAGTGTCGGGAAAGAATAGTACAAGCTATCAAGAAAGAACTCAGTGTGTTGAAAGAAAATGATACTTGGTAATGAAGTGCCGTGGCCGACGGGAAAAAAGGCAATTGACAGTAAATGGATTTTCAAAGTGAAAAACGGGAATGAATATAAAGCAAGACTTGTTGCTCGTGGCTTTCAACAGGACATTTATTATATTTACCTGTAGCTAGACTAACAACTTTTAGAATTTTAATTCTTATTGCAAACAAATTAGATAAGTCTATTTTTTAGATGGATGTATGGAGAAATAAATGAGGAAGTGTATATGAGTTTGCCTGGCAATCATATACACTGTGGGCAAAATTAAATTGGAACTCTCTTTAATGCTTAATAAGTTTTTTTTTTCAAAGGATTTTTTATGATTTTTGGCTATGTTATGGCCTAAGGTATTAGGATTGAAAAGAACTTTGCAAAGACGGTCTACTTCAGTGGCGTACAGTAAAGGGAGTATTTTTCAAAACCAATATATTTCAGGCCGTTGCAAAAATCGGCCAAATAAAATAAGCATGTAAAAATTGGCAAAAACGATTTGAAAGGGCTCGGAATATTGACCATTAAAAATCAGGTCAATACAAACAAAATTAAAATTGATACTTTAATTTTGATAAAACCATGTCTTGTGGGCCAAGTTAAATTGGATCTTTTTAATGCTTCAAAACCTTTTATTTTCAAAGGATTTTTTACTATTTTTGGATATGTTATGGCCTAAAGTATTGGGATTAAAAAGAACTTTGCAAAGACGGTCTACTTCAGTGGCGCACTGAAAGGCGAATATTTTTCAAAACCAATGTATTTTAGGTCGTTTCAAAAATCGGCCAAATGAAATAAAAATGTAGAAATGGGCAAAAAATACTTGAAAGGGTTCAGAATATGAACTAGGTCAATAAAAATTGATACTTTAATTTTGGAACGTCCATGTCTTGTGGTCGGGATAAACAAATTGTTTTATTATTGCTTAAGACCATAAAGA
>JAEQML010071147.1:0-16322 GCA_016904865.1 Pissodes strobi | reverse complement strand
GAACTCAGTAAAGGACAGATAAAGAAGTTGCAAAAATTATATCAAGCTCAAGAAAAGAAGTACGCCGAATATCTAGCATCCCAAACTTCGTGACTGTGCAATTATTTTGAATAGCTATACATATTTGTGGAAAGCTGTTCAGGATTCATCTTATGTGAACGTCGTTTGACCGAAGTACAGAACTCGGTATTACAGTCTTTCATAAAAAAATTTACGAGATCAATTGATCAAAAATATTAAACGTGCGGAAGAAAAGTAAAACTGTTCTGCTATTAGCGAGTCTGCTGGATAACTATTTATGGTTCATATCATATTGCTTGTAAAATATTAGATATTTTATGATTTGCTGAATTATTTTTATAAAGCTATACAGATTTATATTCATTTTTGTGAAGAGAGAACAATTTCTTTGCCATTTGGTAACAATTTTTATATATTTACATTTATTTCTAATATTATCTAAGCATGTAATTGGCAAAACCTTTATTTTACATGCAAATCATTTAGTTACCACTAGTCACAAGGCAAGGTAGTCAGTTTTTCACATATTATATATTATGAGTATATTTATTTATTTATTTATTGTAGTGTAATTGAGGTTGAAAAGTGAATGTGCCTAAGATTTGCCACCAATATTCGATCTGTTGCTTGTTGTTTCGAAAGATATGCCATGAGAGTGTGTTCAAGTGAGTCAATCTTGGCCAACTTTCTGCTCTGGTTTTGGCTCCGTATCCTTTGTTTCTGCTCCTTTCTTAGCGAGTAGATCAGCAGCTTAACTCGCTTTTAGACTAATATTTCCTGATATCCAAATTGGGATAAGCCTTGTTGTATCTTTTCCAATCTGGGAACGATACAAAAACTGATGGTGCAGGCAACAACATTCTTGTTCCTTGTTAGAATTTTCAACATTAATAATCTGGAACCTTGCGATTCCATACCGTTTTATGATTGCTATATCGGTTGGATTTAAGCGTTTCGAGAACAGTTTAATGAAAATATGTTTCCTCTTGTGCATAGTTCAATGCCGAACTGAACGAAAATGCAGGTTTTGGTAACTTTACATATACTCCAGCTCCTCCGCAGTCAGTTTGATGCCACCATTCATCTATCCCCGGGAATAATATGGTGATCGTAAAATGGCGTATACTATATTTTTAATTTAAACTGTTAATATACTGGCATTGGAAAATTGATATTTTGACAACTTCAAACTTAAACTGAATAGTTTTATTCCGTTGCCATTTATATATCCCAGGGCAGATATATTATTCATGTTCCTTGTGTAAGTCTGTTGTGTGATCTTCCTTGAAGGGTCGTTTATCCACTGGTATTTCATTTCTTGATATTTTTACTAACATTTTATCTGTCATTCGATTATAATAGATTCGTTCCACTTTCTGCTACTTTTCCTTGTTCATCGAACTATTCTCACTTTTCAAGCTCTTACTTTTCGGGTTATATGGCTGGTTTTGCATGCTGCTCATGTTATTATAGCAAAAATATTGATTTTACAAATGGTTATAAGGAGCTTTGATCAGAAAATATAGCAAACACGTTAAATATATAAAAACGGCTGTTTTGTTTGTTATAAAACCAGTTTTGTATACGAGATTCTGTTTTAATGGTTATCAAGCAATATGGATGGAGTTTTCTTCATTTATTGGAAGTAACTGCAAGGTATTTATCACAATTTTCAATTGAATAGCGACCTTGATTAATGTGGATTGGTTTTCATTTAATTGGACAAAGAATACTTCTTTTTATTATCATATAGCCAAGCTAGGTTTCACGATAGCATGAAAATCTCAGCCGCGGTTTTAGAGCTATGATGTAGACTTTTGTGAAAATTTTATAAAATTTGCAGTTAGTTTTTCATGTACAGGCTTATCCAACGAGGACTAGGCAAGAGACTTTCCCTGGACTTTTATAAAAAAAAACTGAAATAGCCATCTTATGTAATTTTCTCCCGCGAATTCGGACATGTTCAGCAAAAAACAATTGAACATCAAATAAAAGTGGGGGGTCACTTTGATATTTTTTTAAATGGAACACCCTATATGTTACTAAATTTTTGGACTCTCTAGAAAAATCTAAACACATTTTGTGTATAATATCCTATATCTATCTTTAGCTGTTTACCAAATATTGACAGTTGAAAGTCGGGTATTTTGACACTTTGACAGGCTCTAAAATCTAAACCGCACAAGATCAAAGAAAACGGTTTGCACATTTCTATCTTAAGTTTTCATAAACTATCGAATGACAGCATCTTCGAATTTAACCTGCGGATAAAATTAACCGGAACTTTTAAACCTCCGGTTAAATTCAGAGTTGCTATCATTCGATAGCTTCTGAAAACCCAAGATAGGAATGTGCAAACCGTTTTCTTTGATCTCGTGCGGTTTAGATTTTAGAGCCTGTCAAAGTATCAAAATGCCCGACTTTCAACTGTCAATATTTGGTAAACAGCTAAAGATAGGTATAGGATATTATACACAAAATGTGTTTAGATTTTTCTAGAGAGTCCAAAAATGTAGTGATATGCCATTTAAAAATACATATATCAAAGTGACCCCTAGCACTTTTATTTGATGTTCAATTGTTTTTTGCTGAACATGTCCGAATTCGCGGGAGAAAATTACATAAGATGGCTATTTTAGTTTTTTTTTTTATAAAAGTACAGTGAAAGTCAAAAAATCGCCTTGTCTAGTCCTCGTTGGATAACCCTGTACATTGCAGAGGTATCTGTGGAACCAACTTTTTTGCAGTAGCAAATGACCTCATGACAATAAACTTAGTGTATTTAAGGCTCAAAGGCTCTACTTATTATCTTCGAATTTATTTTCATTTGAACATATTCACCTCAATTAAATCACTTTTCATGTTTTAAGATCGATGTACTTTTTAATTTTAGCAGAATATTTGCCACTTTGTCAAGGGTTTTTTTCTTTCAGTATTGATGGTATTTGTTTAGAACTGATATTTTTTTATGTGGCTGAAGTTCTAAAGTATATGATTGTATGTAAAGTACTGTAAATTCTAATAAAATTGCGAAATGCTAACTGCACTAAGTTCTTTATAGTATTATAAATCTGGAACCAAGTTCATACTTTCATATATTTAATTTCGTATTAATTTATTATACTGTTGGCATTTAATACCAATAAATATTAGAAATAGTTGGAATTGTTTTCTTTTGAATATAATGTCTTCCAACAGGACATTTTCCATAGAAAATATGGCGCTGATATGCGGTCACCAGATACAAGATAATAGAACGTAAATGAAAGAAAACTAGTTCTAAGAACAAATTCAAAATTTAATAACCTTATCATTTTTCGTGGTAAATTATCCCTTTTTTAGCAAAGGATGCCGAAGAATTTTTATTTTCTTTAGGAAAAATTTCAAATTTTGAAGATAATAATAATACAATTATTTTGTACAATAAGGTTTATGAAACCCTGACCTTGAGAATTTTAGTGAAATCTGACAATTTTGCGAAAAATAATATTTCTCCAAATCTTTTTGTAAAATTCAGATTTTACTTATCTTCAAAATTTTAAATTTTCCCTGAAGAAACCAAAATTGGCACTTTGATAAAATATTTGGACTTTGATCTTCGTCGCTAAGTTCAATTCAGATTTTGATTTGCATTAGTTGGCAAATACTTTTTTAAAACAATGAGGAATCCTTAGACTAGGATCAGACTACCTTTATTTCCTAGATGCCTGAAAAGTCTCTAGAACTAAAAATTTCTTCGTCTTGCATTCCTGCACTTAACTTGCATAAGCAGAGTTGCCAGATTAGGGAATCTTTTAACTTAAATATCCAGCGCATTAGTAATGTAATGTGTGCAACCGTCACGATCTACCTCCCTGAACCTATCCTTAACCTAATTTCTCTCAGAAATAGCGTTCTACTTTATGTTGGGGTTTGGAACCTTCGGCAGAATGCTCTAAAACGGAGTTTTATCCACAATACCAAAACAGAATTATTGCACTCGACGCGCTAACCATGTTAGCATCACCAGGAGTTGATTAAAACTAAACTTAAAATCTACCTAACTCTCTTTTATACTAAACTCTTTCTTAATCAAGCGAAATTAAAGGAACTAATCCTGGAATCCCACTAGTCACGCTCGATCAACCAATAGGTACAATGGACTATACGGAATAGGCGAATAGGCCCTCTATCTCTATTTAAACTATTCTTACATTTAATAATTTCCATACTTTCATATGCGCCTAATAATCTCCTATCAGTTATATTATGAATACATTTTTAATTGTTATTCTATGATTATTATCAAAAGCATGCTCGGTAACACTTGATTTTTCTGTTCTCATACTTTAAATGAGCTATTGAAGCTGCTAAACTGGAGACCGGATTACTCAGTGAAATTGAGACATACAGGTTTCGGATGAATAAGCTTCAAGAAACAATCGATGAGCAAACAAAAATTATACATTCTTTATAAAACGTTGGTGTTGTCGACTCGGAAACACAAACGACTACAAGTTTGAGTACTGGACAAACGCAGACATTAAATCTGAGCAGGACTTGTGAAACACAGACCGACGAGGGAACAGTTCCGCTACTTTCATCTGAAACGCAAACAGAAAATGCTTGTTTCAAAGATTATAATATGCCAACGACTCCGATAAAGCACTTGGATTATAGAAACTTACACAATTTTGGTACCCAAACTAAATTAACTTGGTGTTTAAAACCTAGAATTCAACGACAGCTTTTAAGCGTTAATGAACATAATAGGGACAATGGAAACATGATTGCCTCTCGCACTGGTAATGCCGAGAGTGGTAAACGGACTTTCTGTGCATCTGCTGTGGATCGAAGCAAGGAACAACTGCTGCTAATTGGGAATAAAAATGAGTTAAAAGGTTTACCCATGCTTTTCAAATGGAAATCGCTATCAAAAGTCGATATTAATTCACAGTACTCGGAAAGAAATGAGCTCAGGGAAGAGATCGTGCAGAGAAATGTTGAACTAAGTCTTAAATTTACAAAGAGTGATTATGTGGTGCTCTTCATTGGTTTGCAGAATGCAGTTGAAGGTTGAAGGTAAAATGCCAACTAAAGAATTCCTAAAAAGTGTCATGGAACATTATAGGAACACAAACCTTGTAATCGTAGATCCATCATATGTCTGTAACAGAAGAGTCTTAAACATGTTTATATATGAACTTAACAGATCAATCAAAGCGTTCTTTTATTATGCTAGTGACCAAGTTAGATTTCTAACAATGGAGTCTTTTGTGAGTACCTCAAACCATCAAATAAATTCAACATACATACATGACAGTAATATATGTCGAGAAATCCTGAACAACGGAAGTTAGGCTACACAAGAAGCAACCAGGCAAACATTATCCAAGCAGAATATAACCCAGGAAAGTTTATCTTTGGAGGAGCGATGAGCGATTGGTTGATCTTCTTGGTAAGAAGGATGACTTTGTTCCTAGAATTACGACGTTCCCAAAGGGGTATCCTCCTCCAATGGAGGCGATCCGGCGAGTAAATCTCCTTGCTGATTTGTCGAATGATGATATTAACCGCGATGATAGTGCCATGCTATTTGCGATCATTGACAAGAACTCTGAGCCTCAAAACAAAAATTTTCTGACGCTTTCAGACCCTCCGGACATAATATAGATGGACATATAGTTTTGAGCAGTCTTCCCAAATAGCTCAACTCCCCGTCAGTGACAAGAATGGTGGAAATCTTAAGGTAATGCATCTGAATATAGCGGGTCTTGCGGGCAAGACTGATTCTCTTGACATGTTGCTTAGTGGACATGATATTGATGTAGTCTGCCTCTGCGAGCACTGGCTTACTAAAGACAAGCTTGAAGTCACTTTTCTTTATAATTATAGACTGATATAATATATTTGTAGCACACAATCTCGCAGGGGTGGTGTGTGCATTTATGCTAAGAAGGATTTGGATGTTGGTCCATGTATTTGTAGCAATAGAATTTGAAGCTTGTATACGTGTCTTAACTATAAGCAAACTAAAATATAAGATATTCGTAATTACCATGTATCGAACGCCTGATAGTGACACTAATACTTTTTTTTAAGGTCTTTCAACGTTGTTGAGTCGGGTGTATCAATTGAATGGTTTTTATATATTTTGTGGCGATTTTAACATCAATTTGCTTGAGAAGGTCAATAATGCAACAAATATAACAAATCTAAAAAATACCTTTTTGGAATATGAAATGAGACAGCTCGTTTTTGATGCTACGAGAATCTCAGAAGAATCTGCGACTTTAATTGATAATATTTGTCCAATGTCGTCGAGTGTAAAGTTCAAATTGGACACACCTTCTGTTCTGACCATATTTATCAAGTAGGTTCTTTTGAATTTTCGTTAATGTGAACGTGTGCAGTCAGTGGCGGATTTACCCTAAGGCCCGGTAGGCCCGGGCCTAGGGCGGCCAGATTTTAAGTTGGCAATACAGTAATTTCATTATGTAGTCTATATGGTGGATGCTGAGAAAGGGGCGGCTGATAGCTTGGGGCCTCGGGCGGCCGAGACTGCAAATCCGCCACTGTGTGCAGTGGATATGTGTCTAGAAGAATCTTTAATAATGTAAATATAGGCTGTTTCGCTGGTAGTTTGGCGCATGAGAACTGGCGCGAATTGTACGGTGCAAGCAATTTTGATTCAGTTTTTAGTTGTTTTTACAATGACTTCATTTATTACTATAATAGGGCTTTTCCAATAACAATGGTAAAACAAAAATCAAATCAAATAAAAAGTGGTTTTCCTTTCAGCTCAGAGAGATGCTTGATTTTCTGTGTGACCTAAATAAATTAAGAAAACAGTGGATAATCCAGTTGTCACTGGCAGATATAAATCTATTTTATCTTTGTATAAAGAATATGTAAAGAAACGACGGCGTTCTTTTAATGACGATAGATTGAAGCATTTATTAAATATAGGTAAAGAGAGCTGTAAAATAATTAACGAACACAAAATTCATAAAAACCATATTAAGCACATAGAGTTACTGCACAGGATGGCTCTGTTGAAGTTGTAAAGAACGTAAGGGCTATATGCAACTTGTTCAGTGACTTTTTTGCTAAAACGACGGAATGTGATTCTGGTCCTTCTCGAGAGCTTCATCTAATCAATGTCCCCTCAAATTTATTTTTATCACCGACCGATCCGCTAGAGATTGAAGGCTTACTACGAAAAACAGCAAAAAAACATGCTGCGGGCATTGATGGTATCTCGGGTAAGGTTCTCAGAAGGATTAGTCACCTAATATCGATACCACTGAGCCATCTCGTGAATGAACCTTTTACTAATGGCATATATCCTGGGCCACTAAGGGAGTCTAAATGTGTTTAAAAATAAGGGATCCGGCTCCGACATTTCTAATCCTATCTCTATTCAAAATCAGATCGCTAAAATATTTGAAGCAGCATTCGCTCTGAGACTGGTCAATTTTCTGAAACACTCACAACTTTTAAACAAAATTCAACATGGCTTTCGTAACCGGAGATCTACTGTGTCGGCCATTGACAGCTGGCTAAATTTTGTCTACAATGCTATAAACAATAAAGAACACATCATGGGGCTTTTTTATGATCTGAGTCAAGCATTTGACACCATTGATCACGGACTGTTGCTAGATAAGCTGTATGCTATAGGGGTTCGTGGAAATGCTCATTCATGGGAAAACTTATTTGGAGAACCGCAAGCAGATCGTTGTGATTGATGGCGTGTAATCTGACAAAAGGTCAAGTAATATTGGTGTACCCCAAGGTTCAATATTAGGGCCATTGTTTTTTATCATCTTTGACAATGACCTTGAATCATTTTGCTGTACCCCAGATCTGAAAGTGTTGTATGCAGACGATGTTTTATGCAATTTCTTCCGAAGACTGTGTTGACAAACTAAGTATGACTTGCTGATTAAGTTAGGAGGTAAGTCCATGCATAGCTAGCACTAATGCCTTTAAGCTCCTGGGACTACATGTGGACTGGAAAATTCACATTGCCCATATATGTAAAAGATTGAGTGTCTCGTGTTATGTTATAAGCAAAGACATTTCTTATTAAATGTCTTTGGTTATAAGGAATCTTCGGAGTACTGTATCAATTAGTGTCCTGATGATGTTATATTATGGCATTGTGCACGCCTATCTTCGGTAATGTCTACTCTTTTTTAAAAAAAAACAAAAATTTGGAATATCAGAAAACCTTCTACAGAAAAAATAAAGCTCTTATTAAGATAAAAATAAAAGTCAAATGCCATTTTTTCCAAAAGTGTACTCTTTGCTGAGAAAATTCATGACAATTATTGAAAAAAACCCTCTTTTTCTTAATTTTGTTCTTATTTTTTTCAGCGACGATGCACTTTTGGAAAAAATAGTAAATTTTTGTTTTTTTAAGCTTAATATTTGTATTTTTAAGTACCCTGTATAACTTATCCTTAATTTGGCATCGTCAAAATTAGTTTTTTTTAAGCATCAACTTTTGTCAAGAATAGAATTTTCTATGAAATCAATAATAAAAAAGTTTCCCATATGATGCGAACTTTTTGAAAGACCCTGTATAATTAATTTCTGGCCAAGGCCAGCCTCGGCCGACCAACGGTTTCTTATTCGGCCCAACTAAACAATATTTTTTATCATGCAAAATCCTGACAGTTCAGACACCACACTATTATGACGGTCGCGTTTCGGACTATAAGAGAACTCTTATCACAGTTATATTGTACCTAGACCAGAGTTTATACCGTACCCCACAGAAGCGTCTAGGTACAGACCCCGGCCGTTTTATTTAAAGCTTCAAACCCCGTGTTATGCAACCAGCATCACCTTTTTGATTAAATGCATATTTCACTACGGTCTAGCAAGGTTTCTGAAAGGCCTCGGTGGTGTAGAGGGTAGTGTGCTTGCGTCTCATCCCGACGCTGCGGGTTCGATTCCCGTCGGTCGCGACAGACTTTTTTTTTATTGTTTTTTATTAATTTACCTTTTTTATCTTAATATAGGGTTAGTTTGGGTTAGCCTTGGGTTAGTTTTGGTTAGTTCTTGTTGATTGAGCCCCCGTAGCGAGCGGAGGGTCATGCAAAGTCATAATAATATTTTGGGTTAGCCTTGGGTTAGTTTTGGTTAGTTCTTGTTGATTGAGCCCCCGTAAAGAGCGAAGCGAGCGAAGGGTCATGCAAAACTACCATACATAATACCCCGGGATAGGGTTTGAAGCTTTAAATAAAACGGCCGGGGTCTGTACCTAGACTCTTGTTCGTCACGGTATAAACTGTGCCTAGACGACTGAACAGCCGTATCTGCAAATATGTCATAATCTGCTATGCAAGGCAGTGTTGCCATTTCGTTGTCATAATAAGTACTTTAGTAACAAATTCCTTAACCTATACCTATAATAACTAATACATGTAATCGAAAATTACCAATAAAATAAGTCAGTTTTAGAAAAGCTGGGTACTACACGTGTCAGTAAGTTGCCTGGAATGAATATCAAAGTCCCACATGTTCTCCTAGGGGATAATGCCTATCGACTTAAAACTCATATACTGAGACCTTTCCCTGGGGAGAATCTAACTCTCTCGCAAAGGCTATTCAACGTATTTCTATAGCTCACCAGGTCATTGGATGTACACATTCGGTAGTATGCGTAGCATAGCAAGTGGAGATCGCTACACAAGGGTATTGAAGTGGATGGAGCCCGACCAATAAGGTAAAAAATAAATAATAGGGCCCGGGTTCCAAAAACACCAGTCAATCAATCGGTCAACCAATTAACATTTATTTTGGGTACGTTCACAGAGTTTCAGACACTTAAACCTATTACAATATAAACTAAAATGGCTCAACACATAGCCGGTAAGGCGCTTGCATCCTACAATAGATGCACTAAGCAGACCTCACAACTCAACAGTTGTATCGCGCATTTACTTGGGCAGATGAATTAGAATTACCCAGTTTACGTTGCGTATAGGCAGGTGCACGCTATGGGAACTTAAATGTAAGGACGAAATCAATAACGGAATAGTTCTGACTAAGGACCCGAGATGTCGCCAAGCGCTGCACGATGCCGAACGAACACGATGCGTTGCGCGAACGAACATCAAAACCTTTGACCAGGGAATCCCTTGTCAAAGAACAAAACTAAACCGCCATTTTAAATATTTGAGTTTTTGCGTGGTTTGACGCGAAATTTAATTTTGTTTGTGTATTTGGTGTTTTTAGCGAATTATGGTTTTCAAGTGCTGTGTGCCTAGTTGTAGGAAGTCTAATAAAGATGCTCAGATGCATGTTTTTCCAAAAGATTCATCGGTAAGTAGTGACAAATAAAAGTTATAATTTGGAATTATGTTTTGCATAAGGTTTTCATTCAATACCCTCGAAATAGTCCAAATGGGGAGTTCAGAATTTCATGTTCGGTAGTCCGTACCTAATATGTACGATGTCTATTATCATTTTTCACGGAAATCGATAGGCGCTATTCTATAACGACCGGAGGGGGGACACTTTCACAATGAAAAGGGGCTACCGCAGGTAAGCTGTGCTTTTAATCAAAGAAAATGTTACTATGATAGTAACATTTTCTTTGTTTTAATTCAAAATCCTTGAGCACCCAGACTTAAGTATGTTATTTTAACGAACTGAAATTTTGAGAATATAATAGATAGGTAGCCTAATAACTCTAATATGTAGTGGGGCCCTTTTACAGGTAGTAGGTGTACAAAAGGTACATAAAAACCTTACTCAACCGCGTTAAAGGAGCTGGTTTTTATATACATTTTATGGTTTTTTAAATAAGTCTCCGATATTTCATAGGACGATTCATCATTCTTCGGGTAACATATTTTTTTTTTATTTATTTATCCACGAATAAACCACTTAAAAGTTCATACAAGCATACAAGTTTTTTTAAAAATATTGTCCATATTTGGAGGAAAATTGATAGGTCCCTGAGATTTTTTTTGAACATGAAAAATTCAAATTTTGATCTTAGTTTTGCTCTTACTTGTAAGGGGTGCTACAGATATACACCGTGTATCTTGAAAACAAAGGCCTTGGGGATCCATGTTTATATGAGTTTACCTTAAAAATACCTACCTGAGGGATCGCCATGTGTAATATTACACTTTTCCATTTATTAGCTCCCACATAAAGGTACTACTCGTACTTATATACTTAGTATATGGGAGCTATTGTGATCCATTTAAAATAAAAATAAAAATTATCCGATATCAAATATTTTTATACATGTATTTTTGTGTTTCGGATCATTCTGAATATTTTTGGTTCCGTTCTCATTTTGTCTGTAACGAACACTGACAACTAAAAAATGTTCATGCTATTTTAACGAAATTTGGTGGGTAGGTTCCATTTGGGATCTAGTTGGTCCCATTTTAGGGGGGTTGAACACAACTTATTCCTGGGAGCAGAGAAAAGGGGGGGGGGGTAGTTTTTATAAAATTTAATCATTTTGTTACAACACTTCGCTTGTGGGGTATCAAACTGAAGTAAATGTCGTTTATATTACAAAAAATATATAAAATTTTCCAGGGGCGTACTTAGGGGGTAAGAGTTAGAATAAATGGGGATAGTTACCCAGCTAAAATATTTTCAAGATGGTGACACCTTCGGTTATACCGGAAGTAGGTGCCAACTTGCTTATTTTAAATAGAACATTCTATGGAATTTTTAATTTAGTTTAATTTAATTTTGGTGTTTGTCAAATAACAGGGCAAAGCGGTGTGTTATACTTTGCAGATTTTTTTTAAATTTTTGATTCATAATGCAGATCTATGACCTTTGGATTGAGAGCATCGGAAGAGCTGATTTGAAGAATAAACCTATGGACAATGTTCGCAAGTCATATCGCGTCTGTGATGCACATTTTTCAAATGCTGACCGCTATGTAGGATCTAGATACAACTCAAGCATAAAACAAGATGCGTCATTACTCCTGGAAATAGCAGCAGAAAAAGGTACAATATAAAGAATTAAATATATGTCATGCAGTAGAATATCAACATTGACACTGAAGGAGAAACTAGTATTCAAAGAGAAAATCTCATATATGCTGCGACTTCATTTCAGGCTTGAAATTTTGATGTTTATCAATTTTTAATTTTAGTATTTTTGTTAAACACAATGCAATTGGTCAAAATTTATTTCAAAGTCAAAAAATCAAGGTTGACATATTAGTATACAGCATAATGCCACATTACTCAACTTCATGAAGTACTTAGTTAAGTATATATGAGATATGAAAATAGTTTTATTTATATAATGAACAGCAGGAACATTAATGCATAATACATACAGGATGTATTCAAGCAAACCTAACAAACTTTTCTGTGTTTTTTTCTGTACTGAAATCAACATTGTACTTTTACAACTTCTATTTTTGACAATAAAGAGAATCAAGCTGTATCTGATATTTCAGAAAAAACAGTGGAGGTGCCAGAACAAGTTTCTTCGACTTCAGCTCAACCTGTTACACCCATTAACAGGCCCATTTTTAAAGTGTGTACTATTGCCAAATTGTCAGGTAAGTTATACCTGATTACTTCCATTTTTCAATAGTTTTGTTATACATCCACCTGAAATTATCTCCTAATGCAACTACTCTATCATTTTATACTTAATAAATCTAATATACGCAGAAGACTATTTTGTAATAGAATCATATAAAAGTTCAACTTGCAAATATTCTAAATGTTACTAAACCTACATGTTCTGTTTTTCAACATCTTGTGACATTTTTTTGTTGTTACAGTTTACTAAAATGTTTTCATTAAATATTACATTTTAACCCTTGTTTGTTAACTTACATTTATTAAGTGTTCTTTTTTGCTATACTCAAATGAACATTGTATTTTTACAGCTTCTCTTGTTGACAATAAAGAGGATCAAGCTCTATCTGATATGTCAAAAAAAAGAGTGGATGTGCCAGAATCTGTTCCTTCAACCTCAGCTCAACCTGTTGCACCCATTAAGAGGCCAATTTTTGAAGTGTGTACTCCTGCCAAATTGTCAGGTATGTTATATTTGAATAGTTTTCTTATACAGCCTTCTGAAATTATCACATAAAAGTTTAACTTGCAAATACTCTAAATGTAGCTAAAACAGCATCTTCTGTATTTCAACATCTTGTGACATTTTTTTTGTTGTTACAGTTTAATAAAATGTTTTCATTAAATATTACATTTTTAACCCTTGTTTGTTAACTTACATTTATAAAGTGTTCTTTTTTGCTGTACTGAAATGAACATTGTATTTTTACAGCTTCTCTTGTTGACAATAAAGAGGATCAAGCTGTATCTGATACAACAGAAAAAACAGTGGAGGTGCCAGAACCTGTTCCTTCAACCTCAGCTCAACCTGTTACACCTATTAAGAGGCCAGTTTTTAAAGTGTGTACTCCTGCCAAGTTGTCAAGTAAGTTATATTTGATTACTTCCATTTTTCAATAGTTGAATTATCTCATAATTTGACTACTCTAGAATCTCACTACTTAATAAATTTAATAAACTCACGAAACTATTTTATAATAGAACTAGCTGTACCCGGCATGTGTTGCAATGTCATGTAAAGAAAGGAAGAAAGTTTGTAGCTCATATCTGTTTATGGAAGTGCTTGAAAATGCATGGGAATGCGCGCGCATTCACCATTCTTGATTCTAATACACGTTTTCAAGCATTTTTGCGAAACATAAAAATAAAATAAAAGCTATTGTAATATTTAACGGGTGGTTGCACCCCCTTGAAAGTAGAGTTTTGAAAAATTCCTTCCTAACCTGTACACCCAACAACAATAATTAATCTGTAAGCCAAAATTCAGCTTTTTACGTCTTAGATAGCGGTTCGGTCCGGAACATTTAATTTTTGTCGTTACGTTTTCATTCAATATTACATTTTTATATTTAACCCGTGTTTCTTAACTTAAATTTATTAATTTTGCTCTCATCTCATCTACTTTTAGTATAATACAGTCTAAAGTTTAATCTTTTCTTTCAGATCTGAGAAAACGTACAAGTTTGCTGTCGTATGCCAACGTTCATAGAGTCTCTGAACTTACTCCTAGGGCTAGAATCTTTTATAGAGTTGCAACTGATTTAAGAAAGGTAGTGAAAAAAATCAACTTCAGTAAGACACATCTGAAGAAAAAAGTTAAAGAAATGGAGGAAATTTCGTACACCATAGAAGTCATGAGATCAAAGCTTAATAAGCCAAGTTTCGACTTATTAATGTCCCAGCTGAGATGTCAAGCTATAAAACCAAAGGGGAGACGCTACTCTCTTGATGAGAAAATTCTTTTCTTGTCCTTGATGAAACAAAGTCCAAAGGGATATAAACTCTTCAGAAAATTGTTTGCTGCTCCATCAAGGAAAACACTTATGAGTCTTCTAAGAAAAATTCCCTTTGGTGCTGGTGTAAACCAGGCAATATTTGACTCTCTCTCCTGCAAAGTAAAATCTATGAAGGAATCAGATAAGCATTGCACTATTATTTTTGATGAGATGGCTTTGGATACAAGCCTGACTTATAGCAGGAAACAAGACGCTATAATTGGATTTGAAGACAATGGCATAAATCAGCACAGAAGTAATAAAATTGCAGACAAAGCCATGGTTTTCATGGCCTCTGGAATATTTAAGAAATGGAAGCAGCCATTGGCGTTTTACTTGAATGAGGGAGGCATGAAAAGTGACATGCTGGCTGCCAATATTAAGACTGTAGTAAAATCCTGCCAAGATGCTGGCCTGAAAGTCAGAACAATTATTTGTGACCAGGGGGCTGCAAACGTAGCTGCCATCAACAAATTGTATAGGGAGACTCAGGAGCATTTTATAAGAACTGGTGAAGAAAATAGACTTTTTGGCATTCTGATCGGCGGGAAAGAAGTGATCCCACTTTATGATCCACCCCACCTCTTGAAAGGTATCAGAAATAATTTTTTCAAATACCCAGCTACGTTTAAATGGAGAAAGCTTGCCTATGAGGTAGCCAAATGGGAGCACATTGTGCAGCTGTACAATCTGGACAAAGAAGAGGATAACGATTACAAATTGTGTAAAAAACTGACATTGGCCCATGTTGAGAATACCAGAAAAATGAAAGTTTGTGTAGCTGCACAAGTTTTCAGTACAAACGTTGCTTCTGTGATGAAAAGGTTGTCGCAGATGAAGAGTTATTTGCCTAAAGAAGCTGAAGAAACTGCAGAATTTCTGTTATTCATGGATAAAGTTTTTGACAGCGTCAATGGATCCAAAGTCAAAGTGACTAGTGGAAAAGAACTCAGGTGTGCCGTCACAAAGAACTCAGTTCATAGAAAGTTTTGGATGGAGGCAATTGAAGTTTTTAATAGTCTTCATTTTGTTGGGGAAAATGGTAAGAAAATTGTGCCTCCATCTGTACGTAACTGGATCCACAGTCTGAAAGGTATAACGTACCTGTGGGATCAGTTACAACGTGAAGGTGTAAATTTTCTGTCATTGCGGAGGCTTAATCAAGATCCTCTGGAAAACTTTTTTGGTTTAATCCGCAGCCATGGGGCACGAAATAATAATCCTCATGCTGCAACATTTATTAATAGTTTTAAGGCCTTGATAATTAATAATTTTGTGTCAAATTATTCTGACGGTTTCAATTGTGAGAATGATAATTATAGAGGTTTAGATGATTTGAAAAACATGTTGTTGGGTGATGTTGCATGCAATGTTACACGAAATCAACTAAATTTTCCTGAAATTGTTATTCCTGAATTCAATTATTGTAATTTTGGTTCCCTTTTAAATAAGGGCAAATTAGCATACATTGCTGGTTTTGTAGCCAAAAAAGTACTTAAAAAAATTAAGATTTGTAAAGTTTGTAAACAGGACATAGTAGGGCCTAACAGAGAAAAAGCTGAATACTTTGTTATCAATGCCAGAGCTTATTCAGTTAAGGCTCTGTTAGCTCCTACTTCATTTTATAACGAAATTTTTAACAAATATATATTTATTTTAAGCAAAGCATTGCCTCAGATTTGCCATGCTGAGAATATTTCAACGATCCTTAGTTTTGTTTTATCCGATAACAGCAGGGATGATTTTTTCACATGTCACAAGCATGATATAAAGTTATTGATCCATAAATATATGATTCAATTTCATATCTATGTATGGATACAAAATATTAATAAAATCCTAAAAGGAAAATTGAAATTATCTCAAAATTGTGAAGACGTGATAAAAGTTTATGCATACCAAAAATTTGAAAAGCATAAGAAATATTTAGTCAATAAGAGAAAATAATTTTTTT
>MU195243.1:4317-16324 GCA_016904865.1 Pissodes strobi | reverse complement strand
TTTAAAGATGGCCGCCATTTCTAAGTGGATGTCTCCAATGTCTCCAAAATGATGATAAATAGACCATTAAAATGAAATATTACTCGACCCTCTCGTATTAGTTGTTAAGTAAAAGTTGTCTCCTAATTTCCATTTTAGAATTCTGCACTAAAGGGAGAACCTATGGCGCTCGACGAGCAGTGTGCGTGCGAAGATGTTGATTGACACGGTTCTTGAATAGTTGTAGGTTGTAATTAGGGTTGTAAGACGTCCTGGGAGTGAGTTCCACAGCGATGCACTGCGCCAGACAAAGGAGTTCTTGTAAAGCGATGTTCTAGGTATTTCCAGTTGTACGACGAACTGGTGCGCTCTTGCCGGTCTGACAGGCGCTGCCAGGGCGGGATGAGGCGGGCCAAATCCTGGAAACATCTGCCGTGAAAGTATCTGTAAAACAGGGACATCTCTGCAACATGTCTGCGGTGTTCCAGAATATCCAGATTCCGGGACAACTCCGGGTCGCCGACGAGACGCACAGATCTCTTCTGAATAGAATCCAGCAGCTTTAGGGTGTGCTTTGGTGCGGAACACCAGATATGTGAGCAATAATCTAAGCGCTTGCGCTTTGTAGAGCAAGAGCAAGTGCTGCGGTGTATACAGTTTTCTGTTGCGAAATAGCGCACCAAGCTTCTGGGAGGCTGATTTTGCGATGTTAGCAACGTGGTCATGCCAGGACATATTGCTGTTGACCGAGATATCCAGCTGTACGATTGTCGAGGATGAAGGAATGGTCGATCCTGCCATAATGGTGTCAGGGCCCGCCGTATTGGCCCTCTTAGTAAACGTGGCTGCTAGGGTCTTTGATGCATTGAACTGGACCGAATTTCTGTCTCCCCAAGTTTCAACTTTCTCCAGGTCTTGATTAATTGCTGTAATATGCTCCTGTCTGCGGTGATAAGTCTCAGTCGCTGGTAAAGGTTTTTCTGATCTAAAGTGGGAGACAAGGGTACTGTCATCTGCAAAACTGTAAACAGGATTATTCGTTTTGGTCAGCAGGTGATTAATATAGATGAGGAACAGAGTTGGTGAAAGTATTGCGCCCTGAGGCACGCCCGCGTTAATGATGAATGTGTCTAAGATATGTCCATCAACTGCAACGTGCAGAGATCGTTTCTTAAGAAAACTGACAAGCCAGCTACAGCGAGAGGTTGGCAGTCCGTTATGCCAAACTCTGTCGAATGCCTTCGAAGTATCCAACGCAATCGCTCGAGACTCTCCGTAGTTCTCAATTGCCTTACTCCATATATGAGTGACATAGGCCAATATATCTGCTGTCGATCTCTCTTTGCGAAAGCCGCATTGATTATCGCTGATTATTCTGTTGTTCTCGAGGTACTTGAGTAGTTGTTAATTGACTACACGTTCCATGACTTTGGAGATTATTGGAAACAAGGCAATTGGGCAATAGTTTGAGGGCGTGGTTTTCTTGCTTTTTTTTTGGAACAGGTTGCACTCGAGCGACTTTCCAAGAAGATGGGTAAATCCCTTTTTCGAGAGAACAAAGTCTGGAAAAAATGTGTGTTAGTTAGTTGGCGCAGTTCTTTAACACGATGGCAGGTATTCCGTCCGGGCCTGAAGACTTTTGCGTATCTAGTTCTTTAAGGATTTTACGAATATCACGATGATGAAACTTGACCTCTGCCATGGTAGTGTTGATGTTCGATATGGTGGGGAGAGCCCTGCCTTGGGGGACGTCTGAGGTAGAGTGCGATGAGAACATTTTGGCGAGCATGTTTGCTTTTTCCTTGGCTGTAGTCGCCGTGATGCCACGTTCGTCTATCAAAGGTGGGAGAGACGTTTTTGTAAATTTATTACTTACTGCCTTTGCTACCGACCAGAAATTCCTGTAGCCACTGAGGCAAAAGGCAAAAGTTTATTCGTGATCCTTTGATTGTGGTTGTCCTTAGTTTCGTCGATCAAACGCTTGCATTCGTTTCTCGCTTCGGTAAAATAATTGCGATTTTCAGCGATCTGATTTTGATGCCAATACTTGTAGGCTTGCTGTTTCCTACCTACAGTTCTTTTGCATCTTCTGTCGAACCAGGGCTTTCCTTTTGACGGTAACTTGATGGAATTTTGGATGTATGCTTCCATTCCTGAGGAGATTACTTGCGTGATCTTTTCACAGCAGACTGACGGGTGGTCAGTGCCAAAGAAGATGTCAGGCCAAGGAAAATCTAGGTAGAACTCTCTTAGATCTTTCCAGTTTGCAGAATTGTAATGCCAGATTTTGCGAGGCAATGGTGAATCCTTCTGTAGAAGTCCCAGATAAACCCACACCAGATGCAAAAGGTCGGCAAATTCCTCGCCAGCCAACTTTAACCTTGACGTGGCGGTTATACGCGGCCTGCACCAAATAATCTGGGTATGATTATAGAATTGTTCTTCAAAATTAAAATAGTTGGTCTGCACCAATTAAATGAAAACGTGTTTTGCTGGTGGACTGGTTCAGGAAAAATTAAAATTTGCAATAGCCATTCACTTGCTTTTTTCCCAACAGGCGGTCATGGAAATCTTGTGTTATTATGGCTGCACTGACTTTTTACAGAAATTCCCCTAATACGCTTTAATGTATGCCGGTTTAAGGTTATTTTAACATTGAAAATGTTTCTGTTATCCTAATATAGGGCCTCAAATCGGGAATAAATGCATGCTACATTTGCCACATGACGTCATACGCATGAGAGATCGTGTTAGTTTGTTTATTTAAACTTAAATTTGATCATAAGGTATCGGAATCGGTTCAAATAACTAAAATAAATGGGAACTAACTGAAACTAACCGAAAGTTGATTGAAGTAGTAACCCAAACTAACCCAAACTAACCCAAACTAGCCAAAAGCACCAAAACGGGCTAAAACGTATCGGAACAGGTTACAAACAATAAAATATGTTAAAAATAACCAAAACGAGCCATATGTTAAGTACTATCCAAAACTAACCAAAAACATTAAATTTGATTATAACATATCAGAAGCGATTCAAAACGACTAAAATAAAATGGAACTAGCTAAAAGTAACCGAAAGTTGATTGAATGACTAATCAAAAGTAAATAAAACCACCAAAACGGACTAAAATGAATCGGAGCAGATTCAAAACATTAAAGTAAGTTAAAACTAACCCAAATTAACCGAATATTGGCGACTAACCTAAACAAACCAAAAATATTAAAATTGGTAATAACGTATCGGAACTGGTTCAAATGACTAAAATAAATTAAAACTAAGTGAAATCAATCGAAAATTGATTGAACGATTAACCAAAACTAACCAAAAGTATCCAAAAACACAAAAAAAACGTATAGGGCTTAGATTAAAACTATTAAAGTGAATTGAAATTAACCGAAGTTTGGCGACTAACTTAAATTGACCAAAACCATTTAATCAGGTTTTAACGTATCGGAACTGGTTCAAATGACTAAAATAAATTAGAACTAACTGAAAGTAACCGAAAGTTAATTAAATGACTAACCAAACTAACCAAAAACTGCAAAATTGGTAATAACGTGTAGGAGCCGGTTCAAATGACTAAAATAAATTAAAACTAACTGAAATTAACCGGAAGTTGGGTGATCGACTAACCAAAAGCACCAAAAGGACTAAAACATATCAAAACAAATTAAAAACATTAAAGTAAGTTGAAATTAACTTAAATTAGCCGAATTTTGCGACTAACTATTATAAACTATTATGACTAACTATTATTAACCAAAAACATTCAAATTGGTTATAACGTATCGGAACTGGTTTTTGGTTACTTGAGATTAGTTTTGGTTAGGCATTCAATCAGCTTTCGATTAGTGTTAGTTACTTATAATTTATTTTAGCCATTTGAAGCGATTCCGATACGTTATAACCAATTTTAATGTTTTTGGTTAATTTTAGTTCGTCGACAAAATTCGTTTAATTTAAGATCGTTTCAACTTACCTTAATATTTCGAATCTGTTCTAATGTGTTTTAGCCCTTTTTAGTACTTTTCGTTACGTTTGGTTAGTTTCGGTAAGTGATTCAATCATCTGTAGGCTAATTTCAGTTAGCTTTAATTTACATTAGTCATTTGAACCAGTTCCGATACGTTATACCGAATTTTAGTGTTTTTGGTTAGTCACCAAAATTTGGTTAATTTGTATTACTTTTAACTTACATCCATATTTTTAATCTATTTCGAAACGTTTTAGCCGGTTTTTGTTCTTTTATATACTTTTGGTTAGTCATTCAATCAATAATCTGTTAGTTTAAGCCAGTTCCAATTTATTTTAGTCAATTGAACAGGTTCCGATTCGTTATATCCAATTGAACTGATTTTGGTTATTTTTAGTTAGTCACCAAAATTCCGTTAATTTCGGTTAGTTACTTATTTTAATCAGTTCCGAAACGTTTAGCCCCGTTTGGTGTTTTTGGTTACTTTTGATTAGTTTTGGTAGGTCATTCAATCAGCTTTCGGTTAGTGTTAGTTAGTTTTAATGTATTTCAGTGATTTGAACCGGATCCGATACGTTATAACCAATTTTAATGTTTTGGTTAATTTTAGTTAGTCGCCAAAATTCGGATAATTAAAGTTAGTTTCAACTTACCTTAACATTTTTAAAATGTTCCGATATGTTTTAGCCCTTTCTGGTGCTTATGGTTAGTCTTGGTTAGTCGTTCAATCAACAGTTAATTTTAAGTAGTTTTAATTTATTTTAATCATTTTAACCAGTTCCGATACGTTATGAACAATTTTAGTGATTTTGGTTTTTGGTTAGTTTCCAAAATTCGGTTAATTTGGGTTAGTTTTAACTTACTTCAATATTTTTAATCTATTTCGATGTTTTAGCCCGCTTTGATGCTTTTAGGAAATATTGTTTAGTTTTGGTTAGTCGTGCAATCAACTTTAGGTAAAATTCAGTTAATTCCATTTTATTTTAGTCATTTGAACCGGTTCTGAGACGTTATAAGCATTTTTTATGTTTCTAGTTAGTTTTGGTTAGTCACTAAAATTCGGTTAATTTGGGTTAGTTTTAACTTACTTCAATATTTTAAGTCTATTTCGATGCGTTTTAGCCTGTTTTGGTGATTTTGGTTACTTTTGGTTAGTTAGTCGTTCAATCAACTTTCGGTAAAGTTCAGTTAGTTTTAATATATTTTAGTCATTTGAACCGGCTCCGGTACGTTATAAGCAATTTTAATGTTTTTAGTTAGTTTTGTTTAATCGCCAACATTCGGTTAATTTGGGTTAGTTTTAACTTACCTTACCATTTGTAATCTGTTCTGATAAGTTTTAGCCCGTCTTGGTGTTTTTAGTTACCTTTGGTTAGTTTTGGTTAGTCATTCAATCAACTTTCGGTTACTTTCAGTTAGTTCCAAATTATTTTAGTCACTTGAAGCGGTTCCTTCCGATACGTTATAACTAAATTTAATGTTTGTTGCTTGTTTTCGTTAGTCGCCTAAATCCGGTTTGTTTTGATTAGTTTTAACTTACTTTAATTTTTGTAACCTGTTCCGGTACGTTTTAGCCCTTTTTGGTGCATTTGGTTAGTTTTGGTTAGTCGTTCAATAAACTTTCGGGTAGTGTCAGTTAGTTCCAATTTATTTTAGTCATTTCAACCGATTCCGATACGATATAATCAAATTTAAGTTTAATTAAACAAACTAACACGATCTCTCACACGTATAACGTCATGTATGTGGCAAATATAGCATGCACTTTTTCACGATTTGAGGCCTTATACTAGGAAAACAGAAATATTTTCAATGTTAAAATGCATTTTTAAATTGCCAGACATGCAGAATTGATTGGTTAAAACAAAAGTTCCAATATCATAATAATAAAAACATTCCCATCTGTGGCCAATATTCTGGCGGATTCTGTATAACATTAGTTGGATTTAAAAAAGATTTAACTATCACATTGTATCTGCCAGTTTTCAGATTTAATTGAATTTCGTAGTTATTCGATTTTAGAATACCTATGCAACCATTTTGGAAATAAGTGTGCGGAAATATGCATTAAACAACATATATACATGCCTTTCAAGATCGCGGGGTAATTTAAATAATTATTTTTCCCCACCGCTTCTAGTAGAACAATTCAAATAAAGGCACTTATAACCAGGCATTTTTAACAAAAATAAAATAAAGATTAATTATTTTTCGTAACGCTCTCGGACTAAACCACAAGACTCGCGTGGCTCGCGTTTAGAATCACACTAGAGCTTGCCGTGACTATTTCTTGGGATGGCTGGCCATCCCAAGGAAGCGGAGCTTTAAGCGAATTCTTGTTTCATGCGTTAGGTGGGAGGTTTCGCATCTGGTGTAGGTTTATCTGGGTAGAAGTGGCAAATTCACAAACCGTTGTAATAAGTTTGTGGGCGAAAGTACCTAATAGCGGACCAACTGTAATTGTGTACTGGTCAGGATTGGTGGTTAGAGAAAGATCCAAGAGGGCGGCGAATTCGCCCCTCTCTCAAATTCGAGTTGGTTCGTCTACACGTTCTGTAAGCCCGCAGCTAATGGCAAATGCTTTAGCTTCTCTACCTTCGTTGTCGGTCTTTTTGTGATGTTTGAGCCAGTTGGTGTTGTGGGCAATGAAGTCTCCCAGAACGATTAGTTTTGAATTGGGGTGATCGACATGTATTGAGTCAAAAGTGGTAGCTAGTATTTTAAAAAAGCTTGGGAAGGCCCTATCGCTCGGGGGGGCGATAGAGACAACATAAACGTAAATTTGGTTAATCCCTTGACGATGAACTTGAGCCACATGACGTCAAGGTTGTTCGGTTCGAGTGTTTCCTTACGGTGACATGAAAGGTCGCATCGGACAAAACGGCATATTTCGAACTTATGTCTAAGTCGGATATGTAAGTCGTAACCAGGATAGGGGTAGTTTACTGTTGTTGTTGTAGAACATACTTGTGTTTCTGTAAGGGCTAGTATGTGGTCTATTTGCTTGTAGGTGTTGGTTTCAACAAGTGCCATCTCATTTCTAAAGACCCGTATGGCGAATATTATAAGTCGCAGGCTGTTTCAGAAGAATTTTGCAATGGAGCTCTTGCAAGACAATATGAAAAAAAGAGAGGTTGACAAACATTTACCAAAGACCGTAAGAAGCTCAGTTATGAGGCTTACTGGTACTCTTCGGGAGGATGTATCAGAACCACAGCCTGACTAAAGAGTTAATTATAAATATTGCAAAAGACGGAAAACCAGATTTTTTTGCAAAGTGTCTAAGAATTGGCTGTGTTTAGATAACGTAACAGTTTGTTGTCGCGATTGTTTTGAGGAAATGGTGGTCCAAGATTGAACCACCACAGTTTGTGTCACCGCCTATTTCATTCCCTTGTGTTAGTAAAATTTGTATGTTTGAGTTTCCTGTAACAGATATATTTTAATAAAAATGTGCTAGATTTAATTTTCTATTTTTTTTACTCATTTAAAAAAAAATTAATAAAATACAAGGCATTTTTTTAGCCCTGACCAACATATATTTAATTCCCTTGTGTTAGTAAAATTTGTGTGTTTGAGTTTCCTGTAACAGATATATTTTAATAAAAATGTGTTGGATTTAATTTTCTATTTTTTTTCACTCATTTAAAAAAAATTAATAAATTACAAGGCATTTTTTTAGCCCTGACCAACATATAGATAAACTAGTTTTAATAAGACAATATTTTGTAAATTATATCAAATGTGGTTTAGAAATTATTATTTTAATAGGATATTGACATAAAAAGAAGTTTGTATAAATTTTTGTTACTTTAATTATGGTCCTCACAGACCCCACTCGACCGAATGTGGTACACATCAGCCACCCGACGACCGGAGGGTTAACCTATAAAATCTGAAATTTCTGTATCCTACTTAAAATCCGTTTTCTTTTCCCTAAGCTTCCGGAAATAAATACAAAAATTAGGCTTAATTTATATTTGAGTTGCTAACAATTCTGCTGTTTTTTATTTACAAGGCGTCCCATTTATCCACCTCAAATTACTCGAAAACAATTTATTTTTAAAAATAATACAAAGACATGCTAACGCATTTGTAAAGGGGGACTTATTTTGCAGTACTCTCGTTACGGTTATTTTCACCCCTTCGTACCTAAAGTAACTACGTACCCAAAAAGGAACATACGTGTGATACATCGTTTAGAAGAAAATTTAATTGTCCATCAATAAACATAATTTTCAAAACGTATCCTAATGCCGATCTCCTCACTAAATTTTCTTCCACACTTTGTATCACACATGGTTTGTTCCGAATTAAAAAAATATTGAGGGGGCTGTTATGAGTGTGAGTGGGCGAAAACAACGCTCAATGCCTATATTTTAAAATATGCCCCCCCTTAAAATATTATATTTAGGTGTTTCAGGTTTTTAATAAAAATAAACTGTTTTCGAGATATTTGAAGTGGATAGTTTTCGTTGGGACATCGTGTATAATAATTGCAGAGTCGATCGATATTGGCTCATTTATTTCCGTAAATAAGAAATTAATAGCTCTCTTCGTTTCGACGATATTTAGGAAATTTAGGAGCATACCATTATGTAAATTAGTCATGCACAGATAGAGCCGTACAGTCCCACTAGGGGCACCACGCCACCCAACTTTTCAGGAGAACTCTCCTGGGGGGCTACCAATGAGTTTTATCAAAAGTTCTCACTTTAGCGCTTTTAAATGGAATGGAAAAATCGCAAAGAAGTAACTGCCGGCATAATATTAAGTTTTTGAATTGCACGTAAAATTCGAATTGTTCTATCCGTGCAACATACAATTTGTCTAGATACACATTTCTTTTCCAAAATATTGAAGTTAATTTATAAACATCAATATTTTGAAAACAGTTTAATTTTGCTTTTGGCATATGGCATAATTAATCAAATAGTCACAAATTTCCATATAAATCAAAAACTTAAGTTATAGAAAAAACTTTCCAGAAGTTTAGGTTAAAACTCAATAAGTTTTCACTCAGCTTCCTTTTTTCTTAATTATCAGAATATCAGTGTTATCCTTAATAAAAATGGGGGCTTAATTTTGAATACTAATATGAAGAATTTATCCTAAATGATATTTGCAATTTTGTCAGAAAGGTACCATCTTAATTGTTTAAAGTAGAAAGGCTTTACGCCATTCGTAAAATTTGTATTTTTGCCGGTCATATACAATGTGTATTGCAGTTTTAATAGCTACACCCTAGTAGCTAATCCGTTATTATTATTAATTCCACAGTTTTAATAGTTGGAAAAATGATTTTCACATACTATATAATTTACTTCATAAGCCTATGGAGATAACTTGAAAAATGGTCTGATTTTAACAAATAATATACCTATAGTAGCAATTTTTTGATTAGACATTTCATACTGCCATTTTACTAGGTGCTCTTCAAAAACTTCTCGTTGCATCAATTTTCCCACAACCCCGTTATGTCAAATTTTATTGAAGTACTTTAAGCCGTTTAAGAGTTATATTTATTGTTAACAATTTATTATTGTTATTAAAATTATTAATTTATTTCATTGAATACAAATTTATTCAATGTATAGATTTTTTCTAGATACTTAGGTAGGTAGCTACGGTAACAATATTTGTTGACAAGTCACAAACATTTGACCCTGATAAACTTTTTAAATGTGATATTGATATTATACACAACAGCAAAATCGACATTGTTAAAATTTGTGAAATATAATATGGAGTATAAACTTAAATGGGCAGACAGGCGCAAACATTTTATGTTAACAAAAACACGTTGCTCCGACCAAAATTAAAATTTAAAAAAACCATCTTCAATTTCAAAATTCAATTGAAAATATTTAGTTTATTTTTTGAATTAAAGTTGGTTATTTCAAAATGGATGTGGTGCAAGACAATGGGTCTACGATTTAGATTTAAATAATATGCCAAAAGTAGTAAAATGGAAAGGGGAGAGATTTATTTTGCTGCATGCAGGATAGCATTTTTTTTTATTGACCTAAATCAAAAATTAAGAAGATATTTATGACTAACATCGCTCTAACTCCAACCCCACTGAAAGCGAAACATTCGAACACATTCGGGAAGGCAACAATTGGGACAGACTGCATTTATTTTACAATGTCAATTTTAACACTATAAAATTTGTCAATAATTGTCAAAATTGAAAACTCTTGTTTCTACTAGTTAATAAAATAGGATAAATTTACTAGCTGGGGATTTCCATTGAAGAAAATCCTACTTTATTAAAGTAATATTGTATGAAAATAAAATTCGCATCAGGTGACAGGATATCTCAAATAATCATTAGTTTGTTTTATTACTATTTATACACACATATAAAAGAGTTCTCAAACTGAGGGAATTGACGTTATTCCAAGAGCATATTGACTTTCATATGTGGCAAAAGAATATTACTTTGTGTCGAGAGAAGTATTTCTTCACCTCAGCGGATACAAATAAAAAAATATATATCTGAACTTCACGTGTTCTTATGGCGAGGAAAAGTATTTCAAAATAAATATTTATTTCTTCATAAGGAGAGAATGACCTGAACTCCTCGCTGTTTTTAGATCAAGAGATCTTTTCTATGTGTGTAGATATACCCCGTGACTTACCACTTTCCATAGAATTAGTTAAAAATATGCATTATAGAGCCTGCCCCAAATTGATGATGGATGTATTGATATCTCGGAAACTATAAGACATAGAAGAAAGGTCAAATTAAAGGGGAAAATTTTAGACAATTCTGTTATTAAGTAAAACCCGTTCGCCAAATGATTCTAGCTGTTGGGATATTGCATTTTTTTAAATCTGCGACAAATTTATATTTTTCAAGATATTTCAAGTCTGTGAAAACAATTCTCAAATCGCCTTTTTACGTAGAACTTAATTATTTAATCAGATTTAGATTTCAACGTTTCAATTTTCTGGAACCATCAACTTATGTTTTTAAATACGGAGAGGGATTTTTATTTTGTTTTTGGAGAGCTTTTGGTCTCCCAAAACCAACTATGTATCACACTTAACGCATGTATGCAAATTATTTTTATAAGGTATAATACTCCATCAGCTAACACATTGGAGCTTATGAAAATACCTTTAAGTTACATACAAGTCTGTTAAGTGTGATACACAGTTGGTTTTGAAAGACCAGAAAAGCTGCTCAAAATTTTAATAAAAAAAATAATTTGCAAACGATTCCAGAAATCCGAAATATTGAAATTTAAATATGATTAAATATTAAATTATACGTAAAAAGTTGCAATGAGAATGATTTTACAGATTTGAAATATCTTATAAAATTTAAAAGTTACAACAGATTTTTAAAAATGCAAAATATAGGTTTTTTTTTCGATATAATACAAAATCCCCAACAGTTAGTATCACTTGGCGGACGGACCTTAGTTCTTAACAAAATCGTCTAAAACTTTCCCCATTTAACCGTTTTTATAGTTTTTCAGATCCCAATAGATCCAGATAATCACCATTATGGGACACACTTTCTAAAAAAAAACTGCCCTACTACTTTATAAACAAATAAACCTAAAAAATAATTAGACATAGGCAAAGGGCGCTCAACGTAACTAATACTCATATGTTCAGAAATAGAATTTTAATTTACGGTTTATCTCCTTTCTGCGAAGAATTTATTGAGAAAGTGCGCTATGGCTATGATCCAGTAAACGCGTATCAAATCCGACCAAATTTAAAGAATATTTGAAGAAACTGACAACTCTGTTCAGATGTCACAACATACGTAATATTTTAACGGATTACATAAGGTAGCTCGTGCACAAATGTATATTCAATATATTATGGATGTCACAAGGATAGTACCAATTAATTATTGAAATAGTGTATGGTTTATATTTTTTTAAAGAAATGTAATGTTTTCTTATCTCTAAAAATGTCATATTTTTTTCCCCCAAATTCAATTACATTTAAAGGTGGATGTCACAACGACACTTTTTTTACCGGATGTCACCAAATACGTCGGTCGAGTATATATATATATATATAT
>MU195242.1:3819-16327 GCA_016904865.1 Pissodes strobi | reverse complement strand
ATTAAAAAGAGATAACACTATTAAAATTCTACCAGCAGATAAAGGTAATTCAACCGTAATAATGAATTGCATTACTTACGATGAAAAGATAATGTCTCTTTTAAATGACGGTAATTACTCAATACTAAATAATGATCCAACAGAACGTATTGAGAGACAGATATACAATATGATAAAAAAAAAACACAAAAATCAATGCAATGACATAGAAAGATTCAAACTGACACCACACAATAGCAAAACACCTCATTTTTATGGAGTACCAAAAATACATAAACTAAATATTCCTCTACGTCCAATAGTCAGCTGTATAAATTCGCCAACACACCCCATTGCTAAATATCTACTCAACATTCTTAATCCACTTGCTAACAATACTAACTCATATATAAGAAATTCACAACATTTTTTAGAGAGACTTTCACTAATTAATTTAAAACCTAACGATACTCTGGTAAGTTTTGATGTTGTTAGTCTATTTACCAACGTATGTACCTGTTGATAAAACTATAAATATTGTAAGAAATAAATTAAAAAATGATATTAACCTTGGTGAACGTACAAAACTTAATATTGGCACAATACTCGAATTACTTACTTTTTGCGTAAAAACTACTTATTTTCAATACAATACCCATTACTATCAACAAAACAATGGTATGGCTATGGGTTCGCCTTTATCACCTTTATTAAGTAATATTTTTATGGAAAATTTTGAATTAAATTTTGTTGAAAATTATCAATATAAACCTTTAATTTGGTGGCGTTGTACAGGGTGTTTCAAAAAACATGCGCCAACGCTCGGCGGGAGATTCATCATCCAAAAATAAGAAAAAAAGTTGATATGAACGTAAGTCCGGAAATGCTTAGTTTCCGAGATACAGGGTGTTGAACATTAAAAAAAAATCGGCTTTTTTAAAACATCTTAAATACCTTTTGTCCGATTTTGTTGAAATTCGGCAGCGTTATTTACAGTGATAAGGGGCTAATTTCTCTTTAACTAGATTAAAGTTATCAAGTCCAGTGGCGTCCCCGAAGGCACCTTGTCGAATATTTTTGTCGAAAAAAATTTACGCCACTGACTTTTTTGCAATTTTTATATTTTTTTTATGATTAAGCCTCTAAAAATATTTTATTTTGTCTCTTGAATTGTTTTCATATCTTACGTCGTTTTCGAAAGAAAAAATAAAAAGCATATTATTGCATGTCCCTGAACAACAGAAACATGCACCAACGCTCGTCGGCCATCCAAAAATACTTGAAGAAGTTCTAATAAACATTGGTTCACAAACGCTTAGTTTTTGAAATACAGGGTGTTAAAAAAATCCTAAAAATCTAAAAGTTTTAGAGATATTTGGTTGAAACTTTGGTAAAATTATGTGATGCATAGATGGTAAATTTTCACCAAACTAAAATAATTTTTTTTCCAACAGAAGCTTACATTTAGGTATTCCTATTAATATAATTGTAAACAAATGTGTGACCCGGTGTTTAGTTCCGGGTCACAAATCTTTTTACAATTATATTAATAGGTATACCCAAATGTACGCTTCTGTTGGAAAAGATGAATTTTAGTTTGGTGAAAAATTACTATCTATGCATCACATAATTTTACCAAAGTTTCAACCAAATATCTCTAAAACTTTTTAGAGTTTTAGCATTTTTCTTAACACCCTTGTATTTCAAAAACTAAGCGTTTGTGAACCAATCTTTATTAGAACTATTTCTAGTATTTTTGGATGGCCAATCTCTCGCCGAGCGTTGGTTGGTACATGTTTTTGTTGTCCAAGGACATGCAATAATATGCTTTTTATTTTTTCTTTCGAAAACGAGATAAGATATGAAAACAACTCAAGGGACAAAAAAAAATTATTTTTAGTGGCTTAATCATAAAAAGATATAAAAATTGCAAAAAAGTCAGTGGCGTACATTTTTGTCGACAAAAATATTCGACAAGGTGCCTTCGGGGACGCCACTGCACTTGATAATTTTAATCTAGTTAAAGAAAAATTAGCTCCTTATCACTGTAAATAAAGCTGCCAAATTTGAAGAAAATCGGCCAAAGGATATTTAAGATATTTTAAAAAATGATGGATGATGAATCTCCGGCCGAGCGTTGGCGCATGTTTTTTGAAACACCCTGTATAGATGACATTTTTTCAATTTATCAATATAACGAACATTTTCTTAACGATTTTCTAAATCATATTAACACCAAAGAACCCACAATCAAATTCACTATAGAAAAAGAAATTAATGAACAACTTTCATTTCTTGACATTCTTATTAAAAAAGACTTGAATAGTTTCGAAACAAAAATATACAGAAAACCAACACATACAAACAGATATTTAAATTTTAATTCAAATCACCCAATAATGGTAAAAAAGGGGGTCGTAAAAAGTCATGATCGAATGAAAATAATTTGTAATAATCAAAATTTCAACACAGAAAAAGAATTTTTGAGCAATGTTTTGATTAATAATAACTATCCTATTGATTTGATTCAAAAATGCTTTATAGAATTTGAACAACCAAATATCAGACAAAATCAATTAGGAACCTCTTTATTCCTTATATTCCTGGTTTATCAGACAAAACAAAACGAATAGGTAATAAATTTAACATTCGTACAATTTTCAAAACAGAAAACACCCTTAGATCTAAACTAACAAAAACAAAACCACTTAATGAAAATGAAACTACTAAAAATGTTATCTGTAAAATACCATGTGAATGTAATAAATTTAATATAGGTTAGACCTGTAGACCATTGTCAAAACGTATAAAAGAACACCAAACTTATATTAGAAATGCACAATTCCATAAATCAAACATTTGTCAACATGCATTTGATAACAATCACAGAATACAATGGAACGCTTCTAGTATTTTCGCAAAGGAGCCTTCTTCTAAAAAACGTAAAATTAAAGAAAGTGCTTTAATTTTATTAAATAAAGATGAATGTGTTGCTTCAACTTCTGTAAGTTTCAATAGTACATGGTTACCTTTGCTAAAAACTGAAGTTGATAAGGGACACTTAAAAATTAACTAATCCTTTCAAGACAAATCATTAAATTCTTCCTAAGCGAATAGCACCAAATTATAGATATATAAGACTTCAAAAACAAATTAATTTACCAAATAACACCTCATTATCAAACTAAATACCAGTTAACCAGTATTTAGATATGGCATTATAATTGTCATCTTGTCAAAGTCAGTTCAAAGCCTGACAATCTGCAAGAGCTTTTTACTGTTTTATTGTATTTGCTAACCATTTTCATTTTTAGTTTTTTGCTTTTCTTGAAAACGATATCCGACTTGATATCGAATCGAAGAAATATAGGTACACATTTCATTAGGGTCACTAAACTTGCACTTGTGCAGTTTACATCCTTGAGCCTGGGCCGAAGTGGCTCTATAACAATTCAAACCAAATTTAATCATTTGTGGAGCCAAAGGCAATCAATTCCAGGGTAAGAGTTGAATCCTCCACAACAATATAGAATATATTTACCCAAAATCTAAACCGCACGAGATCAAAGGAAACGGTTTGCACCTTCCTATCTTGGGTTTTCATAAGCTTTCGAATGATAGTAACTTCGAATTTAACCGGAGGTTTAAAAGTTCCGGTTAATTTTATCCGCAGGTTAAATTCGAAGATACTGTCATTCGATAGCTTATGAAAACTTAAGATAGGAATGTGCAAACCGTTTTCTTTGATCTTGTGCGGTTTTGATTTTAGAGCCTGTCATAGTGTCAAAATACCCGACTATCAACTGTCAATATTTGGTAAACAACTAAAGATACGGCTAAAGATACGTATAGGATATTATACACAAAATGTGTTTAGATTTTTCTAGAGAGTCCAAAAATGTAGTAATATACAGGGTATTATATTTAAAAAAATATCAAAGTGACCCCTAGCACTTTTATTTAACGTTCAATTGTTTTTTGCTGAACATATCCGAATTCGTTCGGGAGAAAATTACATAAGATGGCTATTTCAGTTTTTTTATAAAAGTACAGGGAAAGTAAAAAAATCGCCTTGTCTAGTCCTCGTTGGATAACCCTGTACGTCGTTTACAGGACGCCACATAGAGGCATGTATAATAAGGGTACGTCCATAGTACACCGCCTCTCGCTTCTCGTTTCACCGGGGCAAAGCAGACTTAAAAAAATATATAAAGGAATAGTAGCGCGTGGCTATAGTGCGTCTATAGCCTGTTTCTCAGCTTAATCAGCTTTTACCGGAATGAATTTTTATTTTTTTTTCTCGCATACCGCTTAAACCGCTCGGTGTTTCATGTTATTTGATGTGCAGTGCAATACGCAGTATTGTTCTAGTTTGTATTTAAACAAATATTTAATATTTTTAAACATTGATTACAAAGCTAAGATCCGTAGAATGGAAATAGATAAAGATATTTTAATTTCGGAAGTGCTTTTAAAAGATGTTATATGGGACAAGCGATTGAACTATGGTATTCACCAATTTCTGAGCGAGACCTATTAATTTCATGAACGTGATTTGTTGTTTTTTATTTTAATTTATAGAAACATTATCGCTAGCTAATAAAATTCATAACAGATCCTCACGAGATAGCTTCATGATGCCAACTGAGACAAAGCGAGACACTCACGCAAGCGCGGTGCTATATGACCACCACCTGCTACAATCGCGCAGTTTGACCAAGCGGGTAGAGTAAAAGCCGGCTAACGAAAAGCGGTGCACTATGGACGTACCCTAAGGTCTAAGAGATACTCGCGGAATCACCGATCGTTAAACCACGCACTAGGAAATTTGTGACCCCTGTATCATTCGCTGAGCGTCGTCCAAGGATCATAGTTTTCTCCGTGATCAAACTCTCCACGATCCCGCAAGAATCTGCCAGACTCTTTAGTTACCTAGAACAAGACCGTCCAGAGCAAACATGTTGTTCTGGAACAAAGTCTAAAACTATGTGTCAAAATTTAATATAAGGTTATAATGAGTGATGTGCTCCTTTGAGCATTGGGCTCCAATGCTAATATAGTGGGAGCATGTGCAAACTAATGATCTTATTAAGAAAAGAAACACTTAGTCTAAAGTTTAAACTAATTATTTAATCTTGACAGACAATTTATATGCTTTTTATCTAAACATGTTTTGAAAACATTCAGTAAATATTCAACAAATTATAGTTTAAAGCATCGTACAAACCGTGTAACCTACCAATGAGTTCAGTGCGAAGAAAATATCACCTCTAACAAATTAAAACCTTCTTCGTTCATTCAGTGCCGAATAAACTTTAAAAGGTAAAGCCCTCCCGTCAGTTTCTTAATTTCAACTCAACATAAATTATCTTTAAACATGATTATAATTAACCTACACAGCAAATTCTAAAATTGACCCGTCAACATCAGCCGCTCCCCAAACAAACGGACAAGCCTATCACGCTGTTCTGGCAATTTATACTATACTGAGTCGTCAATAAATGTATCTTTGTTTCATACGAAGTGAGTTTTTGCATTCTGTCGCCATCTGATGCTAAGGACCCCAAAGATGATCGCAACCAGAGGGTGCATAGTGTGGTGGAGTTGCCGTTTCAATGCCCGCTGCTGTCCCATTATCACCAAAGACTTTTAAAAAGCAAACACAATTTAATTAAAGTATAAATCATAATTACATATATACTCTTACTGTTATTTTAATGGTTTTACACACTATATTTATACACAAGATTCAATGCTAGCTCAATACTTGCCAGAAATGCTTATTGAAAAGACACTATTGCACTTACAGAGCTCCAACAGTGCTTTTAAGTATGGAAGAACATAACGCAGCTTCATGGCATATCTTATTTTTTTAAATTGCAATTTGGCATTAATCACACAAAAAGGAACAGAGGTAATTGAAGGAAGGAAAAATACGTGAATAAATATTGCTGAACCGCTGTCTTTTAGAATAAATCCATTAAAACAAATAAACATACAGACAGGCGAATTATACTTTTGGGGCTTCTTTTCTCGCTCTAAAAATGTAATATTTCCGAAAATATAACGCTATAATACTTTATTTGGCCGCAATATTCATAATACAGACCTTAGCCTTCCACTGAGATGAAAATTAACAGATTTTTCGTGAGAATATTTGAAGTCTGTAAATGGCAAGCTTATATAACTTTCATTCATAATCTAAGTGTATTTCGATGTTAGGAAAACGTAAAGTTTCCTTGCTTCATGGGAATTTTTCAAAATTAATTTAAAAGCTCCTTTGATTCCTATTCAACCAAATTTATATTGATACCGCTCTGCGACATCAAATTTCATCATTAATCAAAACAAATTGTCTGAAAATCGATAAATCACTAAAATAAAATGGCTTGTTTGTCTGCGAGGGATCGTTTAATCAACAATCGGTTTATATTTAGGGGAAAGGAGTTTTATCCTAATTTGGTTTGTTATTGAATTATCATATTTAATGAAAATATAATCGTGAGTTATCGATCTCAATTTTTGCAACGAGTACAAAGCTTCCTGTGAATTCAAATCTACTTTTGTGTTGTCGACCTTGAATATTTTTACTCATTTACTAAAGTTTAGAATAGGTATTACGTACAGAGGTTTAATGAGGAATATACGTGGTGGTTAAGATTTGAGAAATCAGCAGCAATTCCATTCGATTAAGATGACAAAAAATCATTCTTTTCTGCACCTGCAGAAAGCAATCCTATTCATAGTGCCGATCTAGTACGGCAGGGCGTACCGGATTTATTGCACAGCATTAGAGGCCTATCAAAGATATGCGAGGAGCATCTAAGCGATTGCATATACATGTAGCAGAAATATATTAAAGCTATAATTGAATCAGACGTTCGAGATGCTCTTTCCAACCTGAAGTCTACAATGATTAAGCCTACGTCTGGTGTTACTGCCACAGTCGTTCGTAATAAAGCTTACGCCGCTGTTATGATGAGACCTTATGAGTCACAGGAATCATGCAATGACCAAAGAAGATACGATGGAACACATCAGCCTGCAATACCTATTTGTCACGAGTCAAAAATGTCAAAAATCGCGGCGTTCTCATTCGATGCATATATTTCAGTGATAATCAGGAACCTGTTCGAACAGCCACGAAGTTGGGGGATATTATGTTTGTATCTGAATAGTAGGAATATCTAAAAATTCGAAGAAGCCAAACTATTCCACATAATTAAAAATTGTAACAGTGATGTATTTGTTAGTAACTGTTCATTTAAATGAATTAAATTTTGGCTTACGAAATAAAACAAGCAGTCTTTCAAGCTACTCTCCAGGAGGACAAATATGTATCTTTGAAGGCGCTATGGATTTTGGCGATCTCTTTGTACACCTCGACATGGGTAAGTTTTATTATAATGCCACTGCTATATACAGATGTTTTAATTTGAATGGGTTCCATCACTCAACGAGTAACTGTAAAAACTCTGCCTCATATCCAAGATTCAGGCAGAATCACGGAGTTCAATAGAGTAAGTCAAGTTCTTTGTCATGCAGCAACTGCATGAAGCTAAAAGAAATCCCTATCCTATTGAGTGATGTCTATCGTACTGCGTGGGGTGTAGTACATTGTATGACATATAAACTTTTGTCTGACGTGCTCAATGTTCAGCAGCAATCAACAAATATCACTCCATATATTTTAAACCACATTCGTTTCAAAAAGGGCTATTGCCCTAGTATATCTATTATGGAAACACCTGTAGTATTAAGAATTTCACTCAAGATATGTACAATCCACTGTTTCTCTTGGAATATGACGTTGTACCCTTGATAGAAACTTGACTTGACTTGACTCATGTGTGAACGATGCTAAATTTATCCTCAACTAAATTCACAATATTGAGGCGAGACAGAAATTTTACACCCACGAGTCGCAGCCGGGGCGGTTTTTGGCGTTGGGGATCATCTTTATTGCAAGCTGTAAAACTCAATGCACCTGTAGCCAATCGTTTCCATTGGTAGACATGATTTGCCTTGAAATTTCTGCACGTGGTTTTATTATACATACCTCCTCAGCTAACTCTGGCTGACGATAGGAATATGTTTGATTATCTTGCAACACTTAATACATTTGCAATGGATTTAGTGTCCCAACCACCTGGTATTTCCATTCCTTCATTTGACGAGGAATGCCTATCTGAAAATTGGTGTGAATTGAATAATTTTCTAACCTCCTCTAAAACTTTTATTACATTATGGACCCCCGTTTAAAAAATCGGCAACGCCGAGAAATCACGATTTTAATATGTTCAGGGGAGATATCGCCATCTACGGTCGTCTGCTCAATGTACAAAATCGGTAAATTCGATGTCTGTGGCTGCAATTTTCTTATTTCGGACCATGTGTGAAAACATTATTAGCTTAAGATCGAATTATCGCCAGAACTGAAAATTACAATTTACGGAAAACTATTTCCTTACCAGTTTTGATTGGACGTTTTTGTAGCACGTAGACGATCTAGAAAATTGATGGATTGTATTTAGTTTTTGATCTCGGTGTGTCCAAATTTAGCGCTCAAAATATCCGTTATTATTATTATATATTATTAGGTTAGTCGATCCAACCTTGCAATTTATTCTGCTGGGATGAAACTTGGCATGATTTAAGTACATACATATAGGTGACATTCAAGAAGTGGTGCCCCCGGCTGCCGCGCAAGAGTGGCTAAGAAGCGGTTGCCTACTTTTCAGGTGCAACTTAATGCATTTATTCAAATACCGGCCTATATTTCTGATAGAAATCCTCCAAGAACAAAAATTGGGATACCGTTGGACTCCGCAGACACAGGGCAATCTATTTGAACTAGAATTGTTTTTATCCCCACAGGGGAGGATGTTTGTAAATCGGTATATTGTTTCATGTCGTGTCACTGCGCGTACGCGCGCCTTTGTGTACGTATGTAGGGGATGTAGGTGTGTGTTAGTTAGAAGGAGGGGGATGTGGGAGAGGGGTAAGTGTGTGGAAGGTGCTCCTGGGTATAAGCGACCGTTTCATAATGAAGGTGAGAGAGGCTCCGCCTAGTGGGGACTAGCGATGATGCGTATGGGGGAATGTTTTCAATATCTGAAAGTTTTGCCTTTTTTAGTTTTGATTGCCTTCTTCAGTTTCGAGTTAAGTGAGAACTCTTGTGGTACGCTGCAATGTTCTTCTCTAAATTTGCTTAATTCCCAAGCCACTATTCAGTGACTCAAAACGTACCTTCCTTAAGCACTGGAATTTTGGCAGATTTCTTTCTTATGTTTCATATCCTGTGTCTTTCTTGACCCTTTTATTTTGGCTCGGACTAACTAGATCTTCAACGCAATCTTCTTGACATAAAATACAAAGTGACCAATCAATTGGGTTTTCTCTATTCCTGGCATTTTCCAATAACCGTTCCAAAGAGTTTAAAACTAGAATTATTTATTTTATCACTGAAAATCAAAAATAATATCAAACACTCACAGCTTTTTTAAAACTGAATGCTTTGATTTATAAAAATCTAACCACAACCGCATATAAAATCTTGCTCGTTATGAGCCCATTTTCAGTGCAAAAATTATACTTTCAGCAAACCTTACCTAACCTAGCCCAACTTTACCATATAATAAACATGCAACATCTGTCTTGAATTTTTTCATATAGAAAAGAAAAGTCAATCAAGTGGTGGTAAAAAGCAACACTCTTTTGAAAAAGAAACTCGTTGTTTATATTAGGTTAGGTGCGCGGACACCTACGATTTACAGAACACGTTTAAATTAACACTCACCAATTGTTTCATGAAGAAGTATCTTCAACTCGATGCACGTAATACTCAAAAATCACATCACATCTTTCAAATTGTCACGAAAAAATACATATAATACGCTCAAATTTGTTTCTGTTACTATAGTAACACCAAATAACTTTGACGCCTGATGTAAACAAAAGAATCTGTTTTTTGCTAGGCGTCCTTCGAGTTGGGTGATGTTTTATGGCCTATTGATCAATCGGCTCATTTTGCGGTACGTCATGGTGCTTTTGTTTATGCCACGCGTCAGAGTTACCTGATTTTAGTGTAGTTGACATCGTTCTCCGCCTTGGCGTCATTCCCACCTTTCCCTCTTCGCCCGCGCTCTATGAACATGAGCAGGATGGATCTTCGGTATATTGTTGCATGGTGGAGAGAGGAGGAAAAGGCAGGGCGACAGGACAGTAATTATAGGGAAGACCAGGCACGCACGCACACCCTCACTCTCAGCTACATCCACGCACAGGCGCGCACACCCTCATTCTCACCTACATCCACGTACAGGCGCGCAATAACACGGCGTGAAATGATCCTTTTTCTCTTATTATACCGATTACCGAGCCTTTGTGGGGATAAAAACAATCCTGATTTAAATGTGTCTGGGGAGTCTAACGATACCCTAATTTTTGTTTTTGGATGATTTCTTCCAGAGGTATAGGTCGGTATTTGAATAAATGCATTAAGTTGACCCTGAAAAGTAGGCAACCGCTCCCTAGCCATTCCTGCGCGGCGGGCCGAGGGGCACCACTTCTTGAATGGTATATACCTACTGAATAATGCCAAGTTTCATCCCAACAGAATGAAGTCTAAGGTTTGATTGACATTTCTAGCTTACCTTCCGTACTATATCTATTCAGCTTGGTTTTTAGTGGTATTAGATGTAGTGTCAAGCAAAAGGCCATTATTCACTGACGTAAGAATAAGCGGATTTTTCTAGGCTATATCGTGAAATTAAATGCAATGAACTATGTAAACTAGTTAACAAATGCCTGAAAAAAAGAAAAATATCAAATTCATGGAATAATGCGATTGTAGTCCTATTATATAAAAATTGAGACAAAGCAAATTTAGACAACTACAGGCTAATTAGCCTGCTCTCACAAATCTACAAACTCTTCACAAAAGTAATAACAAATAGACTGACCAACAAATTAGACGAATATCAACCTGTAGAGCAAGCCGCATTTAGCAAAAAGTGTAGCACTTGTGATCATCTCCTAACTATGCGATTATTATGGGAAAAGACAACAGAATATAACATAAATATCTGTCTGGCATTCGTAGATTTTCCCAAGGCCTTCGACTCGGTAGAACACTGGATAATTATGAACAGCCTAAGAAACGCCCGAATAGATCATAGATACGCTCAGCTAATCAAATACATATACGAGAATACAACATCCACCATCAAATTACACCAAAACACAAACAAAATAAATATCCAAAGAAGAATCCGACAGGGAGATACTATATCCCCGAAACTATTCAACCTGGCATTTGAAGAGGCTTTTAGGCCTCGTCAATGGCAAGACAAAGGTATAGTGATAAATGGAAGGCGCCTGAATCACCTATGATTCGCGGATGATGTAGTTCTTATCGCAGAAAATCTGGAAGATCTGAAAGAAATATTAGACGAATTCAACGAAACAATAAAAAAGATAGGATTACAAATGAACCTAAACGGAACTAAAATCATGTGTACAAAAGATCCCCAGATAGTTATCAACAACCACCATATTGAAAATGTCGATAGCTATATCTACCTCGGACATCAACTAAAAAGGGGCAAAGAAAATCAAACCAGCGAGATCTATCGCAGGAGACGGCTTGCATCTTGGAGAAGGATGAACACACCACCACTGGTCTGTAGTTTTCAACGGATTCTTTGTCCCACGTCTTAAAAATTGGCACGACTTTACCAGTTTTTAGTCTTTGAGGAAACTTACCACAGGAAAGACTCAAATTTACTAAATAAGTTAAAGGTTTTGCTCTCTCCTACTTTTTTTAATATTTTTACGGGGATATCGTCGTTGCCCGCCGACCACTTATTTTTTTTATTTATATTTAAAAATGTTTAATATTTCAGTCTCAGTTATAGGACTAAGTAAAAAACTGCTGTCACATTTTTTTATAAAACTAGTGAAATCTGTTGATGATATATTTTTTTCATATTTCCTGTGGTGCGTTTATAACCCAAACTAACACGATATATCACCAATCACTTTCCATACTATTTTACTTGGATTATCAGAGGAAAATGTTTTACTTTGATAGTACTCCCTTTTTGTTTTTTTGATCAGATAGTGGTGACGGTTTCTGGCTGTTCTGTATGAACATTTTAGCTCTGGAAAAGATTTTGACAATAAATTTAAGTCTTGTAAATTTTGACTTGAAACCTTAATATCATTATTCTTCCAACTCTTTTTGTTTAGATGTTTCTTGAGTCCTTTTATGGGAAATTCTTGAATGGAATTTTTCACAAAAACATCATGAAAAGTATTGAAGGCGTCGTCTATGCTGCAATGATTATAAACACCATCCCCAATTTTGACTTAAAACTCTTAATTGCCTGATAAGAGTAAACCCTGCCTTCATAAAATAGCATGGGCGGCATTTGGAAGGCTCAGAAGCATTCTTAAAAACGAAAATATACCACTGCGCCCTAGATCACGTTTATTCAATCAATGTATTCTGCACGTTCTTATATAT
>JAEQML010071142.1:0-16328 GCA_016904865.1 Pissodes strobi | reverse complement strand
CCAAAAATGGACATGTGCGGTTTCTGCATATGGCGATTCAATTACAAAAAAATGGAAAACATTGTTCGGAAAGTAAATAAAAGTATTATAAAACGAAATAATAAAAAAATAATATAAAACAGTTAGAGAAACGTGGTTTTCGATGAAAAAACGAGAAAAAAAATAAAGTGTCGAAACCAGGAACAAAAGTTGAGAACGAAAAAGCTTAAAAAAAATAAAAACTCAATTCCTGATCAGAAGTTTCACTTCTGTTGTGTGCTTATAAAGGTGAGGCACATATATTTGTTTAAACTTATTTTGCGTCAGTTATTTGAAATGTCACAATATGAAAGACTTATAATCGCCAAAAGATATACAGGCACAAAAGAGTGTTTTTGGTCAAAATGTTTTAAACTGCAAAATTTTGAGTTTTTTCCTCAATAGTCTGCATTCTCAATTACCTTATGTGACGTTCAAGCAGATATTGATTGTTATTGTTTTTTTTTTTAAGTTTAAATCGGAAATAAGCAATGATGTTTTTAACTTATTTTAACGAACAGCTTTACTTTAAGAGCCCCTTCTATAAATACCTGGAAATTGGTCTCTGCTCTCCAAATGTAAGTTGGGAGAATAATATTTTCCAATTTTTGTATTTTCTTCAACTTCAATCCTCTTTTCACGTCGTTTTTCCTCTTTTGCCCGCCGTTGTCTCCTCTTTCTTCTTATATCAATTTGTTCTAAAAATTAGGCAATATTATAAATAAATACATCTAAAAAAATTAATAAACCTTTATTTTATCTGGGATGTAAACAGGTATGGAGAAAATACCGTTGCAATTATTGTAACTGATATTAAAATAATACTAACATGAAATGACTTAATATATTTTCATCGAACATATGACTTACAAAAATGCAATCGAACATTTTCAAAGTATTAGTTAAGTTAGTTACTCTAGACGTGCTTTGACGCGTGTATGTATTAACATAATATACCTCCGAAATGTTCCAATGTTTCCTTATTAATAGTTGGCTCACTAAGTTTAATTTCTGCAACCTCAAATTGGCAGGTTACAGGCAAGTGCTGCAAGTATCTTAACTTTTTACGCAATTCCTCTGTCATTGAACCGCCCTCCTTTTCTAATATTCGGCCTGAAAAGAAAAAAAATATCATGAATGGATTCAAAATAATGTAAAGGAAAGTTGTTCCACTTATATTCTTGCATAATAAATAAAAAAAAAACGAAAGCGTAACCCTTGTATCCTTGTAAATGTATCTGAATATTAGGTATATAACGAATTTCTCTGTTTGTCAGTTAAAATGTAGTATCGATTGTCGCCACCTTCTTACTGCTAGTAATTTCAGAACTGCGACCAGTTTGACAAGGAGGGTATCTACGACGTATGCGCATGGAAAATAGGATATATCTTGGAAAGCAAAAATTGGTTTCTTTCTTCTCGTCCAGACTTGACTTCGAGAAGGTGCTTTTTCCCTGCAGGGTGAACATTGCTAGATAGCATTTTTTTGAAATTATAAAGCGTAGTAACGCGTCTTCATTTGTTAAAGTACCGGCTATCCTGTTCTGAAACACCGTGTGGGAAGCAGTGTGGTAACCCTTTTATTTTAAAAGGCAGGTTCGACCCATGTGCTTCTAGGCTAAAAATCATTTCATCGGGGTTTGCATTTCTAAGAGACCGAGGCCCGTCTGTTCAGGGAAATTCCTTCCTTGAAAAGGAATCCAAACAATCCTATCTCAATTGTTGGACCAAACCGAGTTTTTGCGGTACGTGACCTTCCTGGGTGATATTGGATTTAAGTGGAGGGGTGAGGAATACCCAAAAAAAAAATTACTGAGAAGTAAACCTCCCGTGTGGGGTTACCAGTCCTCCATCGGGCGCCTCCCCAGGTGACAGATAGGGGAATGCTCATCAGATATGGTGGGTACCGAGGAAATAAAATACCCGGGGCGGACCAAAACTAGCTGACAACAGGCAGCGGTGTTGTCAGTACCGGGATAAGGCTACTGAAGTTGAATTCTTTAAAGGCTTATTACCGGACACCTATGGGCGAAGCACAATGCCCCACCGGCCATAGCACTGCGGCGCAGAAAGCAAGGAGAAACTACTGCGCAATTTCGTCTCAAGATACAACAATTATTGCAAGGCAAAATACAAATGTGGCCCATAGTCCGTGGCAAGCTTTAGGTAGCCAAAGGGTGCGAAGAATCCCCACGAAGAAACATGGTATAAAACAGAAAATAGGTACCAGAATAGGAACATGGAACGTAAGAAGCCTGTACAAGGCAGGCAAGGCTCATAACGTAGCCCAAGAAATGAATAGACTTAATGTAGACATTATAGGAATATCAGAGACAAGATGGCCGGGGTATGAAAATGTAATATTGGAACAAATACGATATATTACTCAGATAGATAACAACAATGCAGACCACATAAACGGAATTGCCATTATGGTAAAACTATAATTAATTTCGTGCTATGCTAATAAAGTTAAAAGAAACGCCTAAAAAATATCAACATCATTCATTATACGCCCCACAGCGGATAAACCAGATGCGGAAGTTGAACAACTATACGCACAAATAAAAGAACTAAGAAAAAGCATAAAAGGAAATAAAGTTATTATTATGGGAGACTTCAACGCCAAAGTGGTCAAAGACAAAATAGAGGACATCGTGGGAGAATACGGTTTAACGAAACAGAATAGTAGAGAACGGCTAATACAACTTTGCCAAGAAGAAAACACCGATGAGACTTTATACATGGACATATCTACAACACACTGCTGGCCATATTATACGCAACCAAATAGATTGTATTGTAATTACTAAGAGATAATAGAAACGGGTTAACGGGAGTCAAAACATATCCTGGAAGCGACGCGACGTAGGCTCAGATCATAATCCGGTTATAGGAAACATTAACATACCCCCTTAAAAAGATACAAACCCGATCTTACAGGAAACCAAATATACAAAAACTGAAAGATCCAACATAGTACGAAGAATTAAAGCACGAACCAAATAAAAATATAAAGACACATAGATTACAAGAACGGACAAATAACATAAATAATACAGCAAATACAGAACTCATAGAATTCGCTTGGAATAAGTTAAAATCAGCAGGTCGGTTAGCAATTTTTGGTTGTGATGCGTAATTGCTGTTAGTCATAATTTTCGTAGTGGGGGTTGAAGGATTAATCCACGTTGGATTGGTGATTTTGGTTCGGCGTCACTTTTGAGTCAACCTGTCGTCAAATTGGCAGATTTGGGTGCCGGCTGGAAATTTTGATTTTGCCTTTTCAGGGATTCGCCAGTCGGGCCTTTGTTTCAAGTTTTGGACCATATCTGTGTCTAACCTTTTTGCTTAGTGTTTGGTTTGTGAACCTGCCCTTTGGGGGGATTTAAATGCTAATTTAGACAGGTGAGAGTTTCTACGTTTTTTTCGCATCCTTTTTTTCCTGTGAATGCCACCATTTTGTGAAGCCATGTGGGTGGATTTTAATTCCACTTTAATCTCTCTTACAGAGGCCTGTTCGTCCGTCCTTGCAATCTGGTGATTCCGGCGTGAACTACCAAGACCCTTACAGGTAATTTATCCTTGATTTTTTTTTTCGATATTAATTTTTTTTTATTGTTACTCTGAGTTTGAGTGTTTTTCATGATTATGAGTTATATGCGAAACCTTGAATATATTGATGTTTCACAGGGTTCTACCGTCGGTTTTTTTTCCTCTTGGCTACGCCTAACTTAGAGTAAGTTTCCTGCTGGTTTTTCCTTAACTGGGCTATCTTCAACTACTAGAGTCCTTCCTTCCTGCCTTCTTCAGTTGAGGAAGTGGCTGATTTCTACAGGCAGTTCTTCGTGTTCGTGAGTGAATAATTTCTTCTGGAGGAGCTGTCTTCGAACTGTGAGAAATCTAGTTTTTATATATATTTACGTTAATTGCTCGTTAGTGTATATCTGGCTCATCAGCCTTCGAACCCTTAATTTTTTTTCCTCTACCTAACAAACATAATTTTTTTTTTTTATTAAATAAAGTATATCTCTCCGAGGAGGTCAAACCTTCTTCTTGCTTAATTGCGTTTAACTTAAAGCAAGTCTGATTTTGTACTGAACGTTAATATCTGGTCAATTTTGTCTAAGCTAAATCACTCTAGTTTTCTCTTATTGAACTTTCAATTAACTAGATTCAATAACGTTGTAAGTTGTATTTTTTTCAACGGTCATTAATTTTAGATACCTGTATTTAGAGTGCCCAACGTATTGTAACCAATATCTACATATATATATATAAATAGTTACTAGTGTAACTTCTTGTAAACAAATCATGATTTGGGTTTTTAGCGACTTTAAGTGACTACTTATTTGCGTTACTTTAATCTCCCTTAGCATAATAACAGGTAATTATTTGATGGTTTAGGCAAATCATCTCTTTCTTTTCGTGAAGTAACCAAGTAAAGTTAATCGCTCGCTGTTACTTTATAGTCGTTATTGTCAGGCATAAGCCGAGAGTACCGGGGTACCACGATTATTAGTATTTTTTTCTTACTTACAATTTAATCGACATTTCAACTTATTACTGCTTTTTTCATCTTTATAAACGACCATTTATTTATTTTTTTTTTTTTGGTAATAAACCGATTCTCTGTTTGCCTATCTAACCGTTTTATTTAATTCGCTTTTAGTATCAGTGTTCCAAAGGGAAAAAGTAAGAATTAACTATACTTGATTTATATTATGTGTGCTCAATAATTGAAACGTTCTGAATTTACCGATTTTACCTTTATTGTTATCGTTTACTACTGACTTTGGTGTTTGATTAATATTTGAGTATTTGCTTTACTTTCTATTGTTAATACTAATAAATTTCTGGCATTCAAATCTGATTTAATTTCTAACTTATTTTTGTTATCTTTTTATTTTGTCGTGAAGCTTAAGCTAAAACGAGTGCCATATTTAAATTTTGGCCTATTTCTTGCTTGCGCCTTAAATAAATAAACCCACCCCTACTCTCTGACATTTGAGCTAGGGCCTCATTTCTACGCTTAGACGACGACTCGTTCTAACCTACGCCTACGTATCGATACACGTGAATTCCTTCAGTTTCAATTTTAAATTCTCAAATTTTAAATTTTTCTTTTAATTTGAAATTATTCACTCTGTTCCATCTAAGCTGGAGTGAAGGTTTTGGCCTATTAGAAGGACAAGAAAAAGCGTTACACGGTTCTATGATGTAATCTTCAGCGTTTTCCAGGGATGTTCTGGATTATCCTTTGTTATTTCTGTTGTATATACATTATTTGTTTCCATATAAGTTATTCGTTGCTACTATTGACTTATCAGGATCATTCACTTTTTACGACTACTCTTTAATAATAAAGCTAGTGGACATGAAACTGAAATAAACAGGAATCCATGAAGCCAATTACTTGGCTTTCAATGCTTTTAACGCTAATATTATTGAACACTTACATGCCAATTTTTAGTTTGCTATGAAATTAATGGTATCAAAGGAACTAGATAGTCACTATCTAGAGCGCATGTCATGAACTTGTTGAATTGCATTTAGCCTATGGTATTTGTTACATTTTTCCGTGGGTTCTGACAAAAAGCACAACTTTTCCTATTTTAAAGTAATATTATTTTTATTCTTTATCACCGTATACAATTAAACACACTAAAATACTCTTATAACTTTACAACTAATAGATCTTTACAATTCAACACTCAATGATTAACTAACTACAACACGCGTTTTACCCGCTATTTTATGCCGCACTATACATGCATCGGGAAAATAAAAGAACTGTGAGGAACGTTCTCGATCGGCGATGATTAATACGGAAATAACGTAGACGCAACCAGTTGGTTGTATAGGGTCGCCCAAAAACATACAGATGGTCGCTAGCCGTGATAGTATTTATTTCTGGAGTTCTTCTCATCAATCCCGTCTTAACATATTATTTACACTTCAGAAGAGGGTTGTGCTGTTTATGTTAAATTATGAATGAATGCCTTAATGTAAAATAATATAAAGTCAAGGACTGTGAAATGTGGTACTTTTCTGAAACAATCGTCAATACTGCTCTATTTTCCAAAGAACATTGTACATTGAAGTGGAGGAAAAGGCAAATATTTTTAAGATAAACATGAATCCTCCACAACAATATAGAACATATCTACATTAAATAATACTGCCAAATATGTGTATTTATTTGTTCAACAAAGTATTTACACACATTAATTTTAATACAAATTTTAACTCCTTAAAATTTGACACTATTTTCTCCATTTTAAAATGGTAATAAAAAGTACTTACCACTCAATGTTTTTGGCCCAAATTCTAATGATCCATAATTATGCTCAAGCATTTTCGCATTAATTGCATGCAAGTAGATATGTTGTCCATCTTCAGCTAAAAAAGTAGAACGAAAGCCTTAGTCTTGACCAAATCAAAGAAGTATGAATTAACTATAGGTCTGTAAACATTTTATTCCAACCAATCTGACGGTATATATTTTAATTCCCTACTAATTTCAAGTTCATTACAGATAAAGGATTTATAAAACACAAATTGTTAGAATCCTTTGATTAATAAATCGATTTTTTTTTAACTATTTACGATAAAAAGATCACAGTAAATTAGCAGATAATGGAAAAAACATATGTTATGTGTATATTTATTTATATGTACAAGGTGTTTCTTGCATATTTTGACTCCCCCCCCCCCCTCAATTTTTAGATGTTCAAAACGAGGAAGAAATGACAACTAAAGATTCTTCAAATGAAACCTTTTCCATCTCCATTATTCAGTCCACATTTTGCTGATATCAGCTAACTAACTATCGAGAAAGGCAGTAAAAATTGTGATATAGAATTAATGAATCAGAGAGTTATTTCTAATATACGTTCTGATTCTTGCGCATTTTATTATTTTGTATCGCTCAAACTGAACAAGAAGACCCAAATCATTTAAATAAAATAATTTAGACTGATGAATGATAAATGCTCTAATGAAGGAAGTTTCAATAGCGGAAACCGTAATTGTTGGTCCAGTGAAAATCCTCAAGTCGCGAATTTCAATAAAAAATCAGTTTAAATATATTCTGCATGGACAACCAGTTCAGATGCGCGATATATGAGTAATCATTATTTTAACTTTTATCTTGAAAACTGCAACAGAGACGTGTAGAAGAATGTTAAGGAAAGTTGTAAGAAATTAATAGAGAATCTTAAAAGAATATTAAATACTTGGTGTTAAATTTAAAATATCACAATTGCTACTACTACCACACCGCATTGTCAAAAATAATTTGGTAAGATAGAGCATATCTATATATTATTTATACTGACCTTGATAAAAGTAAAAAAATTTAGCAACATGTTGCTCCCCCTCTGCTTCAGTAAAACTTAAATCTGAACATACATCAGTGTTAACATCACTTTTTGTATCTGAACTTATTTCAACTGTATCCCCACTCGATGTTTTATTTAATTCATTATTTTCCAAATATTTTTCCAAAACGTCAATTCTTCTAGCATGTAAAATCTGCTTGGCTTCTTCCATGAAACATCTTTCTGGACAATTTTCATCTTCCCCCATAAGCAGATCTAATTCTGTATTTTCTCTATTAAGAATATCTAAGATATTATCTCTATTAGCCAAACATAGCTTTGAGAACCGATTATCCTTGTTTTTATCATACATATTAAATCCATTATTTTCTAGTTGAATTGGTGCATCGGCTGGGTATGCAGTAAGGCTTCCGCGTTGTCTCTTCATTAATTTGAAGGTAATTGTATCATTGAGGTAAAAGGTCTTATGAGGAATAGCAATAACGCTAAAAAAAATAGGTTACGATATAAGTGGTGTGGACTTATCCTAAATAAGTGTTTAGAATGCATGAATGCACGTAACTTTTTCTTCGTGTATGTTTGTGAAAATCAAAAACTATTTTATTCACAGAAGAAGAAAGTAATGTATATTGTATATAATGGTTAAAGTATCAAAATGCATTTGTATACATATTTTAGCAAAGTATTAGAGATAAGTACCCTATTGGGAAAATCATAGCAAAAACACTTGGGCGTTGGAATAAGGAAAATGGAGAAATGAGTAATTAAGAAATAGAGTTACCGTTGTAAACGCAAGTGTTAACGATAAGTACCCTACTGGGAAAATCGTATAGATGAAACACAAAGGCGTGGACATACAGTAAGAGTAACTAGAAAAAAGCAGCTTAAGTATATGAAGAAACCAGCGACTATAAAGAAACAATACACTAGGGGAATACAACGAACTGGACCAGGTAAGGAGGAAAATTAAAAACCGTAACTAAGTAATTAAGAAGCAACCAGAAACTAAGTAAAGACAAAGAAACCAAAAATTGAGTAAAAAGTAACCAAAAACTAAGCAAATACAAAGAAACCAGACACTAAGAAGAAATCAGAAACTAAGCAACTAAGTATAGGAAATTAGTGAATAGAAATAGTAAAAACTAGGACAAATATGTTAGGAAGATGGAAATAGAATTTGGAACGCGAATGTTGATTATAAGTATCTGAGATAATAGAGAAAATGATAATGCAAACATGTAGGCGTCCCAAGTGTTAACGATAGTACCTTACTGGGAAAGTCACAGAAAAAAACACACAGGCATTTAATTAGAAGATAAATTAAAGAGTAAATTACGAGTAAAAGAGTTATAATAATAAAAGTAGAATATTGAAAGGAGAAGCTAGAAAGCGTAATTATATACAAGTCATACAGGGAATGTTGTAGCCAAGTGTCGCAGATAAGTACCTTATAGCGAAGATCATAAGTCAGATACTTGGGCAACATGACGACCTAGGAGATGAAATTGGAATTCATATTTGGATATAGATAAAGTTAAAATAAGGAAAATACGGCAGTATACGAGAATATAGTAATAGAAATAGAGGAAAATAAGTTGAAGTAGCATGGCACATAAAGCCAGGTGGCAGTGATAAGTATCATATGGAGAAAATCACAAGTTAGGGGGAAAAAAGAAAATTCCATCACACAATTTCCGGCCGGAAAAATATGTATAGATCGATAAAAATATGTAGAAAAATCAGCCAACATAACTAAGAAAACATATTATAAGATAAGATAAGGAAATAAAATAAAGAACCTTAAAGTATAGAAATATAGAAATAACAGAATAAATAGCATATACGTTGATAGAGGAAAACTTAGATTAAGTAAATATATATAAGAATAAGCCAACATAAAGATAGAATAAACAATCATGGCTAGAATAAGGAAAATTACAGTCGTACAGTACAGGGTGTCCTATTTTCGTGTGTTTTACGGGGTTTCTCGCTTATGAGTAGAGATACAAGGATGTGGTTTTCGCAATAGTTGGCTACTTTTTGTGAAACTAAAAATGCCACATACAGTTTTTCCATAGCCCTCTTAGTTTTCTAAGATACAGGGCGAAATTGAAAACGTTGCATTTTTGGACCCCTCTCGTATCTCAGTTATTGTTTATCTTATCGGAAAGGTAAAAAATGTTTCTATGCATATTTTTACGTAGATTCCAGTGGTGTAGTTAAATTTTTTCAAGTTTTTCAGTTTTTGAGATATTGACTACAGTTTTTTTTTTCTTAAATGGAACTGTATATTATTTTTTTTATATTAACTACCTCGTTGTGGGCTTTCTAAAAATATAATATAGTCTATACTTATAGAATTGATTAATAAAAGTCGTTTTTATTTATTTTTCATAAATAAAATTAAAAAATGCATTTTTTACTTTTTAACATGTGTTTTATGGGGTTCCTCGCTTATGAGTGGAGATAAAAAGATGCGGTTTGCGCACTAGATTGCTACTTTTTGTTGAAATGAAAGATGCCATAATTACATTTCTAGTGGCTCTCTTAGTTTCTGAGCTACGGGGCGATTTTGAAAATCTGTCGTTTTCACCCCCTGTATCTCGGTTATTTAAAAAGTTATTGTAAATGCAAAAACGGTTTATTAGATTTTTTTATCGTAGAATCTAGTGGCGTACTTGTTTTTGATGTGTAAACATCTTACGTGGCGGTATGAGGGTAAATCTCGGGAAATATGTGGACGGAAATGGGGGGACGGCAATGTGGGGACGCAATTTGTAAACCGATTGTGACATTATAGACTTTCCGCGTGTTCGCCACACGTGATAACTACTACACCACGAAACGATATGGAAGAAAACTTATTTTTTGTATATGGAGATAAAGAGTAATGAACAACCTAAATCACATAAACGTCTTAAATAATGAATATTTCCCTTATTAGTAGCTTATTCACTACCAGCTAGTCAGTCATCTTTGATTCGGAAAGCCAATAACCAAACTTTGCAAATTTTAGAAAAGGGCCATGACTGAATATTGTTTTAAACGTCTGGGCATCTGAATAATACTTTTGACAGTTCGTTTAATTTAAAATATGCTTTTCTATCGTCTAAAATCCGTTTAAAAACGATTTTAAATGGCAAAATTGTATAAAAATCCTTCACGGCCGTCCTGGATTAGCTTGCTTCTCAAAGCGCACGGGTTATAATGTCACCATCGGTTTACAAATTCCGTCCCCACATTTCCGTCCACACATTTCCCGAGATTTACCCTCATACCGCCGCGTAAGATGTTTACACATCAAAAACAAACTAACCCAAAACTAACCCAACATAGTCAATATCTCAAAATCCGAAAAACTTGAAAAAATCTAACTACACCACGTAAAAAAAATGCATTAGAATTTTTTTTTACCTTTCCGATAAGATAAACAATAACTGAGATACAAGGGGGGTGCAAAAATGCAACGTTTTCAATTTCGCCCTGTATTTTAGAAACTAAGAGGGCTATGAAAAAACTGTATGTGGCATATTTAGTTTCACGAAAAGTAGTCAACTATTGCGAAAACCGCATCCTTGTATCTCTACTCATAAGTGAGAAACCCCGTAAAACACACGAAAATTGGACACCCTGTACATAGCATTCTAAATACACATTCACACCAACTCGGCAGTCGAATCAGCATTTATCTCGCTAATATAAAGCATAAGTAAAAACAAAACCATTAAAAATTGGTGCCTACTAAGCAGCTTAAGTTACACCGAAAATCAATCATTATCCTTCTTAGAAAATGCGCATACTCTGGGAGGGATAACAAAATAATAATTAAAAATACTGATATCCAATTCAAATCATCATTTAAGGCAATATAATTGACGTCAGTCAAAAGGTGTATATAACGCACATAATTTTTAATATCCGATGTTATTTCAAATAATCTCGGCAGTGTTTACTTTTTCGATGTTATATAATCACAAACAGTCGGCAATCATTTTAAACCAGGCCGTACTAATTAATGTTATTAATTTCAACAGTAACAAGTCCAAAGCCACACAAATAGCAAAATGGCTGGGAAATTTAAAGTGCTATCTCAATGACAAGTCATGATGACGCACATTACAAAAAGTAAATATTAAGGGGAATCCAAAACTCGACGTAGAAACTGCTAACGACAAAATATAATGGTTATAGTATCAAAATGCATTTGTATACATATTTTAGCATAAGTTGTACTGCAATTCAAATATTATGACTACAATATCTATTATGGATAATATAAATTATTGTTTACCAGATGGAAATAAACGAATAGGGTTAGTTTGGGTTAGTTATTAGAAGTCATCATCAGAAATAGTTTTTTAATTGTTTTAGTACCAATATAATTTTTAATAATATTTACAATATTCCATTTCAGTTTTACGTACACAGTGGACCAATGTCTATGTATCGGGAACTCGAAAACCGTAAGAGATACAGTGTCGGTCAAATTAAGGCAAAATTGCGCATTTAGGTGCCTAACAATATGCCGTTTAGAAAGTTTTAACGGAGAAAGTATTTACGGAGATATCCGGAAAAAACCGAAATTTTGTAAAATCGTTTTATTCCTGGGCTTATTTAAAAACGGACTTCAAATCTAATTGCACTTTTGCATTGCCACTTTTTCCGCTCTATCCAATGATGATAGCCAGTTTGAAATCCGACGTTTCGTCTTCAAGGGATCATCATCAACTTTCTTTTTTAAATACGAACTTTAATTTTTCTTATCGTTTTTCAGATGGTATTGGCCTTATTAATATGAGTATGTGTTTTTATTTATTTATTTTTTTATTTAATTTTAATTATTTTTTATTATTTTTATTTTATATATTTTGCTTTGGCGTGATTCTAAATAATTTAAGGTAGGTACTTTTGAAATTTTCATATTCTCTAAAAATATTTTATTTGTTTTTTGTATTAAGTGGAAAATTACGCCAAAGCAAAATATATAATTAAAAACATGATAAAAATAAAAAAAAATAAAAAAAAAATAAAAACACATAGCCATATTAATAACGCCAATACCATCTGAAAAACGATAAAAAAATTAAAGTTATTTAAAAAAAGAAAGTTGATGATTCCTTGAAGACGAAACGTCGGATTTCAAACTGGATACCATCATTAGATAGAGCGGAAAAGTGGCAATGCAAAAGTGCAATTCAATTTGAAATCCGTTTTTAAATAAGCCCAGGAAAAAAAAACAATTTTCAAAATTTCGGTTTTTTCCGGATATCTCCGGAAATACTCGGAATTTTCAAACTTACTAAACGGCATATTGTTAGGCACCTAAATGCGCAATTTTGCCTTAATTTGACCGACACTGTATCTCTTACGGTTTTCGAGTTCCCCATACATAGACACGAATTCGAGCCACCCTGTACATGGAGCACTATTCAATGTCGACCTACAACTCATTCAGATGGAGTCCTGATACACACAGCACCCAAAAGGAGACCGACAAAGGTTCTGAATTGAGTAAGCACGTAGATCGAGACCCATTGGCTGGAATCTAGGACCTAACTAAGCTATAGGCCAGAATAAAGTTTAAAGTGCTCTAATATAACTTAAATTTAATGATGTACGGAACGATATGACTATTCGAATATTGAGGACCACTTGTTAATATTTAAGAAGGTTCCCCTCTCTTAGACTTACTAATCAAAAATGAGTTTTTGATTGTCTATACGATAACAGAATGTTTTTGACAGTCGCTAATAAATCTTTATTTATTAGGGAGATTCTTTTCATTTTCAACTTTTTAACTGTAAAAGATGTTTTGCATTGGGGACCAATGCAAGAAAGAGGGGGGCATGTGTAAACTAGAAATCTTTTGAAATCTTGAAAGATAAAATATTATACTTATTATCTAAACATGTTTTAAAAACAATCTGTAAACCTTCAACAAATTTTAGTATAAAAGAACGTGCAAACCGAGTAAACGACAACTTGGTCATCTGGTTAGTAGTACCTCAAGGGCAAACGCTTTCTGGTAACAGGTTCAAACCTCCCTAAGTTACGTCAGTGAAAAAGTAAACAGTAAAGTGAACCTAAATCAAAGTGAAACTAAATTAAGCATACCAAAATAAATTAAACGAATCTAACGCAAACTAAAAGTACTTTCATAGGAACCTCAAATTGCTTCAAGGGAACCAAATAGGTCGAGTCCAGTCAGTCCTCAACGAATTGTGCATACGCTTCACGCTCCTCTTGTAAATTATATTTGAACATGGTCATCAACATAAGTGCGTACGTCAATTTATACTAAACCTGGGCATCAATATACGTACATTTGTTTCGAAGTTCGCGAGTCATTATTCTATACATCACCATCTGAGCTATGCAACCTGAAAGATCAGAGGATCGCCGCAAGCAAATATACTGCGACACGTAATGGGAAGCGCCCAGAATCCTCTTTGACAATATTAATGTTCTACATAATATTGTTTTACTTCCTCATAGCCTTCCTTTCGAAAACGTTATTAACAGATCACACAAAAATCCAAGAAACGATAAAATAACAGAATATATTTTAACAAATTTATTAGATTGTTTACCACACGGGAGCCGAAGTTATATTTGTGTGTTTTCATGCATTCAATAATTTTAATAAATGCCGTACAAAGCCGAAATCAGAACAAATAGCTTCAAAAGTCAAACTAACAGGAAAAATAATTAATTTTCAGTTCTTTGTTCCATGCTTATTTTGAGAATATTATGCAGGATGATAAATGTATAAAAATAACAAAACGTCAATCAAATAAAAAATTATTGACAATTTATGAGCTAATAAACGACTGACGAAACTGGTTTCGTGAAAAATAGATTTAAACCTATAGTTTTAGTACACGTAATTACTAAACGTATATTCTACAAATTTTTTAAACTATACCTGTTATATTTATAAATATAATATACGGGTCTATTTTACATTTACCATCTAAAACATGCAACAGAACAATAATGTTGAATTATTTATACTTGCCTTTTGAGGTCATCTTTTTTAACAGCATCATAACAAATAGGACACTTGCGCCATTGTTTATCAGAAAGAGCTAAATAGTGAAGAATACAAGGCCAGCAATAAACGTGGCCGCATCTGGTCATCTTGGCCGCAACAGGGGGATACAAGCAGATTGGACATGACGGTTCTTCGTTGACCTGAACATTCTACACAAACATTTTGATTGAATAAAGTTTTTATTTATTTATTTACAACACCAAATTGCAAGCAAATACCAAGACTTAACATAATTATCCAATGAAAAAATTTAGAAATATGACTAAGCAACATGCACTTAATTATTTGAGTTAAATCAGAATGTTTTCAATATGTGTGCCTTTCACAACTTGTCTCAGATTAATAGTGATTAAAGGGTGATTTTAAAATTTGTAAAGAGAAAATTAACGATTGTTTTAAATGAAATTGGCATCAATAAATTATAGGCAGATGATGTTAATGTAAATATTTTAATTTAAATCAAGCCAACGAAACCTCAATGTTTTTGTCATTATTAATCGCATTTAATTTGCAACCAACAACGTTCAGCAAATATATCAGGATTGAGAATGTTTCATTGATAAACTTTGACAAATATAAGAGAACTACTCCGAATTCATATAGCTGGTCAATGCAGAAAAAAAAATAAAACTAACAAAGTTTTTCTATAGAAACAATTTTAAAAGTAAACTAACAGACTGCATCTCTACTAGATACCCGATTGATAAAAGAAAGAGTGTTTCCTAAAAATTAATGTCGGAATATCTATATTCCAATGCAAAATGTATTTTGTATGAACATCCGGAAGTCAGGAAAGATATAGACATGCATGACCATTTGTGAGTTCTTAGTACAGTTGAAGAACAGTATAAAAATGTATATTTAAGAGATGAAAAAAAGATGTATAATGAACTCCTTCAAGCGTCCAAGCCTCTTTGCTACTATTGAACATTTTTTAACTCTGACAATAGGCCAAGGATTACATGGCATACTGTAATTGGTATTAATAGAAGGAATAGGCACAAATCGTTGCAAAATTTCTGAAGATCCAAATGAGGTACTAAACAAAATAAATATTTTTTATCATCTCATCTTCCCAGGCTTTAAACGACATTTGTAAATATACTTGTTCCACACATATTTAACGCCATGAAAGCTAAATTAATTCATAAGAAAAGTCGTAGGAAGACTACGTGCTCACATTAAAAATAACGAATATTAATTATTTACGAATTGACTTACTACTTGTTCAATTAAATTCCAATCAACTAAGATATCTGGGTTGTTCATATACTGTCTGTACTCTCCTTTTTCATTCACAATAAACTGACAGCTAGAAAGCAAAAATACTATTATGAAAAGCCTGCTGATTGATCTAGTATGCATCACAGAAATATTGGCTTAAGCTGGGTTTTTATAGCAATAGAACCTAAATAGCATAATTCTTATTATTTCTAAGGGATATCAGACCAAGCTATGAAAAGCAAGCACCATGGAAAATGGTTCATAGCGACCTAAATGCAGCACCATTAAGCTGTTTAAAATTCGACATAAATTTTAAATATGACAGTTTATTCTTAAAATCTGATCAATATATATTACAATTTAGATTATTTAAGAAGGCACTAAATTTAAGACACCCACTAAAATACTTACTTAGCTTGCAAAAAATGCTCTTTGTTGTATGTATGCTTCTTTGTTACCAACCACTTTCCACTCTGCTTATTTCCGCCATTCTTAACAGATTGGTAACTGTCCTGGTAACAATCTCTTGGAGCAAATGAAAAATTCAATAAATGATTCAGACTTTTGCGACCTGAAAGAGCCAATCAAATAAATATATTTGTCTAGGCTTGATAGATTAATTTAATGTAGACTGTAGTAGGGCATTTTCTAGACATGTAGAATAATTAGCCTTTGAGGGGTATCAAAGG
>JAEQML010071141.1:0-16329 GCA_016904865.1 Pissodes strobi | reverse complement strand
TAATTTAATTAGCCAACCGTCTGAACTAGAATTATACGTTCAAAATTGGCAGAAATTAAAGGTAAACAGTTCAATAATAGAGTGGGTACAGGATTATAAAATCCCTTTCAATAGGACACCACTCCGGTTAGCAAAGTAGAAGACTACATAGGACGGCAAAAATTTTAATTATTTCAAAATACGCATTCTTGGGGAAAACTGATCTCTTAAAGATGCATATTTCCTTATCCCTATGCACAGTAGTCAAAAAAGTTGTTAAGATTCGTTTTTTGCAACGTACTATACCAATTTAATTGTGTTTCATTTGGTTTATGTACAGCTCCATATCTTTTCACAAAATTGAAACCAGTTGTAAGATATGTAAAATTATAGGGTATAAAAACTGTACTCTACTTAGACAATTGGCTAGTTATTGGTAATTCAAAAGAGAACTGCTTAAAAGTATAAATAAAATTACATAAACATTACAAGATTTAGATTTTATATAAATTCCGAAAAAAGCGTAGTTATTCCCCAGCAACCATGCTCACTTTTGGGGTTTATACAAGAGAAAATGGAGCTACTGGCAGAACAGTCTATTATCTTTACCCTGAAAAATACTAACTCACATCTCCTTGCGGAGAGAAACAACCATTGTGGAAGAAAATTTCTCTGGCTGTAGGGAAATTAGGAAGTTCCTGAGAAATTAAACTGATTATTTTTTATTGCAAACTATGACTATGACTATGATTATGACGTCGCGTCGTAAGCACATCTCAAGGCGTTTTATCTGCCTCATTTTTCGGCTTAGGGAAAAAAGAAAAAACATGTGTTCACTTATTTTTCATGGGCTATCGAAATCAGCAATAATAAAATAAAACAAAATAAAAAAAAATAAAATAAATAATAAAAAAAAAAAATTGATGAAACTTCCTCATTGTAAGGAGAGCTTTTCTATAACAAAGCGTACCTAATGAAGCGATAAAAGTGATTATTTCTTCATTGAAATATAGCGCCCTCAAACAATACGGAAATACTTACTATAAATAGGGGAATTTCTGTTTTTCTAAGCGCCAACAAATATATAAAACCGTAAACTTATTCTTGAGCTCCTAAACATTCAATTGTCTTCGGAGTCATCCTACTCAAACAAAAGACGAAGCGGTTATAAAATGGTTTCTCAATGGAACATTTAACATAAGACCCCCAAAATCAAAATACTCAATTACTTGGGATTCCTACCCAGTTCTACAGCCCTTAAAGAGCATGTACCCTCACGAATTCTTAAATCTACAAATCTTATTTTAAAGCTAGTGACACTCTTAATACTAATAACGGCACACAAATCACGGACAACCCGGAAGTAAAAATAGACAATATTTTTAAATATGAATACATAATTGAAATCAGATTCCCGGATAAAATAACAGCAAGTGGCTTAAACAGGCTTCAACCTAGTTTGATATTACCTTATTTTATTAATCAACCTGAACTATGTATAGCCACACTATTAGAGACTTACATAGAACGCACAAAAGGAAAAAGGGTGCTACCAGTCAATAAAAGGTGAATAGTTCGTTGTATTAGCAGATACAATCGATCGTACCCTCCACTGTCTGCAATTGCAGTTGCAGCTAGTGAACATACCTATTTTTTTGTTCAAAAACAGGAATTACGGCATTCACAGATACTCTAAATATGCTAATAGATCGTTGCATTTGCAGATGCAATCGATACCACAAGTAGCAAAACCAAACAAAATGTAATACTCACTCACAAAAAGCCCTATCATCCAGACAGCAGTCAAACCATTAGCAGATGGGTCAAGTTAATACTAAAAGCCAGCAGTATAAACACGAAAATCCTTGGGGCACACAGCACGCGACACGGGGCAACTTCAGCAGCTCAAAGAATGGGAGTTACATTACAAACCATTCAGAAGGCAGCTGGCTCGACAGAAAAATCAAAAGTATTCTCGAAATTCTATAAAAAACTTGGCGTGGGTAATCCCACTGGATTGGCATCTTGTTTATTGAACCATAAATTCTAAGGAATCATAAATATTAAGCTACAATTATAACTTACTTACCAACTTGTTATCATATTACATAAGAATATTGGTATAGTATTAAAAATAAGTTAAAGGTTAATATCAGTTAAGCGTTAAACATGATATATGTACCGTCATGATGTGTGTTATTAAATCTAATGGTTATAAATTTGAATTTTAGTTTATAAAAAGGGCCTTACAAATCTAGGACTACAGAAAACTCGCAATTTTCAGTTAATGTAGATTACATCGCAAATACTTTAAACATCTACAAAGTGTAATGAGGGATGGCGGAGATGCGAAGGATAATTACAAGATCAATCGACTTACCTGTAAGGAAGATCGATCGGAATTATCCGAGCATCTCCGCCATCCCTCATTACAAACCCACCCAGTCTTTACCTTCTCCCTATCACCCCAAATGCAATGTAATCAAAAATCTCACGAACCAAAATTGTAATGACGCATCAGCTCGAGCGGCTAGCCAGGGTCAGCTGAATCAGCATGTTTTTAGATAACTTCTTTAAAAATTGTACCGATTGGGAAAAAGTTGTATACTACAAAGTGTAATGAGGGATGGCGGAGATGCTCGGATAATTCCGATCGATCTTCCTTACAGGTAAGTCGATTGATCTTGTAATTTTATCAAAAAAGGTTGGAAATGTAATAAACTAGTTTTTCCTTTTTTTATCGAATACGAAGCAAGATACGAAAACAACTCGAGAATTTTTGTTTTTAGTTGCTTAATACGAAAAAAGTATAAAATGTTTGAAAAAGTCAGCGGCGCACACTTTTTTTGTCAATAATATTCGGTATGATGCCCTCCGGGACGCCACTGGACTTTATATTTTTAATCTAATTAAGGCTAATTGAGCCCCTTATTACTACAGATAACCCTGCCAAATTTCAACAAAATCAATAAAATCATATTTAAGATATTAACAAAAAACTGATTTTTTATAAAAAGTTTGACACCCTGTATCTTGGAAACTATGCATTTTCGGACCCATGTTCATATGAAAAAATGTTCATGTTTTCTTATGTAGAATCACCATCTGTAATTTGGCGATGCTATTTCCGGACACCCTGTATAATAACTATACACTGAATTACATTCCCGCTCTTTATAATATTTACAGAAAATCTTCTTTACGTATTTCTATTTATAAAACACTGTCATCGACCACAAGTCTTTAATCAGCTCTAAGTATGGGTATATACTTATTCTCAGGGCTTCTATATTACTGTCCTTTTTAATATTGCAAAAGTGAGCCTAGGTTTGAACGCCATATTTTTTCAAAAAAAGTCAACAATTATTAAGTAATTTACTAACTCTTCTGATGACGTTAAAATGTTTACATGATATGCTTATGTTTCTATACCTGAGCCATTTAAGGATGGTAAAAAATGATTCCCAGTGTCATTTACAGGCGCCAACATCGTACGAGCTCAGCAAAATGCTATTCCGTTGTTTAGAATGTATTGTTATTAATTATCCTTGTATATATGAAGTTTGAAGACAATTGTTACTACTTTAGGACTTACACATGACCGTATCTCAAATACAATCAACTTTCAAGCATGATTATTACAATTCCATATTATGTCAGAGAATAGTAATTTAGTAACGATAAAAAAAGCGGTGCAAAAACTCGCGTATAAATCCTGGCGTCGAATTTGCATACGTATGCATAATTTTGAGATGTGTTTTAAAGGGACGCGCCCAGCCGGAAACGGAAGCCGGGACACGACGCACGAATATAGATCTTTTTTATATTTACATTTGTAATTTCGGTAATAGGGAGCGATATTGGTGGAGAAAATGGAATTTAAATTATTGGCGGCATGATTTGTGTGACAGTTATGTGTGTATGACCTTGCTGGTGTTGTTTATTCGAAAAAGTAAAAGTTTTCTCGATCGTTGAGATTTTAAAACGGTTTTAAGCTGATTTATTATGGAGGACAACTTTTGTATGTGAGTAAAATGAATCGATATATGTGGTGAATAAAAACCTTCATTAACTTTTGATTGTTTTTGTGTCAGCGTGAAAAACTGAAATATTCGCCACAACGTTGCCACGTTTCTTGATGGTATTCTTTAAACCATGATCGAAAATCAAAATTGTTTTAAATGTACTAAAGACATTAAAGATAAAGGCTTTTATGATTACCATTGTTGCCAAGCAAGAATACACAAAAGCTGTACATACGTTTTGTCAACTTCTGAAATGCGTATCATGCTGCTTTAAAAACATTTCCTGATGTTGTGAAATGCAAACAAATGCTACCTAAAATTTCGCCTATGATCGAAATGCTAGAGTCTCTTAGAAACCAATTTATTGAATTTGAAAAGCTGTTCAAGATATTAGATCACAAAACATTGAACTGGCAAAAAAATTTGAATATTGAAGGTATTCAAAACAGAAATACTAATTGAGGGGTCCAATGTGATAACCGGCTAAGTCCATTTAAATAATTTTGCAGGAGAGAAAAAAACGGTTTATAAAAAAAAATCTTGTATAGTGAGCATTGATAAGAAACTTATTACATTTGTTGGGTTGCAGATACAATGACAACAAAAAGGTAAAAAAAATAATTGCGTTACCTTTATAGCCGGCTTCGAAAAAAAAAAATTGATGGACTTGACTGGTTTTTCCAAAGTATTTCCAAAATATTTTTTTAAATAAATAAAATTTCAAAAAAAACTTCCTAAATGTTTATTTTTCGAAAAGATAACAAATTATACATTATTAAGGAATGTAACCTTTAAGCTAATTAATATTTTCATTTATTCATCGCTGCTGTATTCAGAATTTGAAGTATCTTTGTCAGGTGCCTCGTAGGATTTATGATACTCCTCTAGTTCATTGTAAAACCATAAGTCGCAGGGCGGTACATAATTCTTTGCCAGTGTCATTACATGTTCAAATTTGTTTTTTTAAGTATTTTTCGACCCGAAAATAACTTTTGATCATTATTAGGTACCGAAACTGGCTCAGAATTTTTTTTTATTTTGAATATCAAATGAAATAAAGATCGGGATTGCCACTGATTCGCTACATTGAACTAATGTGCTCGAGTTACTTTTTTCATAGCGTAAAATTCTGTACTTCGATATTGTAAATTTATTATTTTTTTTTATGGGGTTTTCAAAAAAAATGGCTGTAAGTATTCTTTAAAATTAAAAAAAAATTGGTGTGTGCTTAAGACCGCACGACAGAAGTGAAAACTTCAACAAGCGGGGTCATCGTTCGTCGGAATTTCGATCCTATCCTTCGTTGCAGAGATACGGGCGAAACACGGGCTTCCCTCCAAAATCCCCCCTTAAATTAGAGTTCCGGTCCCCCCCGTATGGTCTAAGGTGGCCCCCCCATGGGGCGCTCCTACCATACCAATTTCGACCACGTACCTCTTCCCGTTCTCCCGAAATTAATTGTTTAAGTTTTTCCTTCTCCCCCCTCCCCTGGCCAAACGGAGGGAAGGTACGGAGTCCCGTTTTCGTCCAGGATCTTCTTTTTACCCCGGCTACATCCCCTGAAAATTTCAGCCCTCTACTTATACGGGAACGGTTTTCCCCCAAAATCTCCCTTTAAATTAGAGCCCCGATCCCCTCCGTAAGATCTAAGGTGGCCCCCATAGGGCGCACCTACAATAAAAATTTCGACCCCGTACCTCTTCCCGTTCTCCTAACATGAATTATTTAAGTTTTTCTTTCTCCCCCCTGCCCTGGTCAAACGGGGTGAAGGGTACGGGGTCCCGTTTTCGTCCAGGATCTTCTTTTTACCCTGGCTATATCCTCTGAAAATTTAAGCCCTCTACCTATACGGGAACATGCCAGTAGAAGGAGCGTTACGTTACATATCCGAGCATGACGAGTGATGCGTGATGCGTGACGGCTCGGTCTCATTCAACTTCAAGCGTAAAAGGCGCCTAAAGAAGTTTTCACTTCAAAAAAAAACTTGTGTTACCTGTATTACGTTAAAACTTGCACTCGCATCACGAAAAATAGCTATATAATCCCGTGGTGCACCACTTAAGCTTAAAATACGCAGTCCAAACAAAAGTTAGTTTCGCCACTGACAGTACTGAGCAAGAACAGGTTAAGTCCTGGACTTGACCTGTTGTTCCTCAGTTTGCGTTAGCTGACAACCACCAATACGTCTGTATTGCGGTCATTTTTAAAGTTATAGATCCGGTTCTTGCACAGGACGAAAGATAAAATTTTACTTTGTAAAACAGCGCTCCTAAGTCATTTTGCCCAAAAAATGGACTTGACAGGTTATTGCATTGGACCCATCAATTGGACTTGTACAAAACAATAAAACAACCGAACTGAAAGTTGGAATTAAACAGGAATGGTCGTTAAATGCCGGAATGGGAATGAGCTAGATACACTGAAAAGGGAAGCTGAAAGAACTTTACACCAGGAGTATGAAATACATAAAACAGCTAAGGAAACGCAAAATAAATATGTAAATGTTTCTGTGGATATGTTAAAAGACTAATTTGAAGTGTGCTTGAGGAAGCAATAAATTCATAAAAAGCGATGATAACTTCACGGTGACCTATATCAAAAAACATGAAAATAGTGACAGTCAAACAATATTTTTAGAATGTTCTCTAATACTTTCCTACAGATGTATAAATGAAAAAGCCTATGTTGAGAGGGAGCGTTACAGGATACTTGAGTATACCTCACTACGCCGAGATGTGTCACAACTATTACCACAAGATTAACGAATGTATCAATAAAACTATCTGTGAGTACTGTATGGGTGAACATGATATCAAATAATGTCCGGGATTATCTAAAAGGTGTGTGAACTGTGTGGATTCCAACCAAAAGTACAAAAAAACTACAATATAGCTTCCTGCTGGACATATTAAAAGCAAAACTGGTTACCTGCGGCCATTGAAGTAAATCTATTAAATCAGTTGGACACACTTGACAGCGAGCTGCAAAATGTTGTAAATTGTCATGACATATTGATATATCCACAAAGATGCTGAGCGTGCTGCACTTAAACATTAGTTGTATACAGAACAACTTTGATAACTTTCCAGCTATTTTATATACTTATTTAAATTACAGTATACCTATGTAATAATATTTATTGAGCGACGCTGCTCTTTTTCACATCGAGGATAATGCAAATTATTAAAATGGTGCAAAATGTATTTTTATGAAATTGAAACTGAATGCGAAATTTACTAATACTAAATTAAGAACAGCATAAGTAACAGTTACAAAATGTAATTTTAAAATTGATACGAAATCATATGGAATCATATGCTGCTATAGACCACCCTCTAGAAATGTTAACGAAATCTTGAATCATTTAGAGGACTATTTATCAAATAATGGATGTGGTGAAATTGAAATATTGATTGGCTGTGATATAAATGCAAATATACTAAAATTTGTGAATGACTATATTAAGTTGTATTTCTCAATGCTGAGCATGTTGTTCAATCAATGATCGATGTCAACACGCGTGTAACTACAATCGCAATGTCCTGCTTGGATCATATTTTTTTAATAATCGTATGGTACAACGTGATTGATCACTTCTCTACTCTGATTTATCTTAACATTACTATTAACAACCAAGATTATAATAAAACTCTGCAAAAAATGAAACACGGGTGACTGAAACTCTAAAGTCGGTCACTTGTGGGAAGAAGTGAAGTGGATTGGCAGGTGTTGATGTGCTCTACTAATGCTAGGGGTAAGGACGACATTGATATATCGATATAATTATATCGATTTTTTCTTACGATATATCAATAAATATATGGACATATTCATTAATATATAAGAATGAAACATTCGCAACGCATTCTCGAAGTCTATGGCATCCTATTTCTTATTTATATACAGTGACTCCGAGATTTTTTGCTCTATGAATTCCAAAATATACAGACTCTTAGTCCTTAGATTCAAAATTGATTTTATTTGCCTGTCGCGCCTTCTATTATTTGGGGGACAAGCTCAACGTTCCGTTATTCAAGTTTCTTATTTTACGTACAGATTTCTTGTATTCGCGCTTATTAAACAAATTAAATGCAGATCTTCATACGCGATTGTAATTCCCATGTTCCCCATGTTATTCCCCTTTTGTGTTTTGTTTTATTTGTATCTACGTTGGGGTTTGGAACCTTCGGCAAAATGCACTAGAACAGAGTATTATCCACAATACCGAAACAGAATTTTTGCACTCGACGCACGTTTCGCTAACCATGTTATCATCATAATCTCTTGATGATTTAACATGTATACACGGTCGATTAAAAACCCGGTTCTGCTGGACCGATTTAAATGGATTTTAATTCCGTTTTGTATACGTAGCCATTGAGTTAATAATTTTGAGTTATGTTTATTAGTAATTATTTATAATGGCAACACCTAAGAGCAAACTTTGGTTTTATGTTTCAAAAAAAAACAAGAAAGGAGTTGCCTTTAAATATTAGCTGAATAAGTAAAATGTAACTTGTAACGTGAATAATTTAAAATAATTAAAATCTCATCCGATAGATAAAAAATTATATTTATATAGAGACATATCTTTCAATAGAACGTTAGTATCGATATATTGTTTCGATATATCATTTAATTCATAATATCGATAAGTTCATTTATTTTGCCATCACTAGATAGGAGGGTCACGGAGCGGTTCTCGAGTACTGTTATTGTGCAAAAAAAAACCTCAAGAATAAAAAAGACCAGAGATCTAATGAAAAACAATCTTCTAAAAATACTTATCGCAGTGAGGAAGCAGATAAAACCTATAGAAACACCTTACAAAAGTTGATTAAAAAAAAAATACCAATATTATCACAGATGCGGAAATTATCAAACACGTACATTCTCTAAAAAATTACTGTTTCCAATTAAATAAACAGTTTTAATAAATTAATAAAACAGTTTTATCTGGATTTACTATTTACTAACCAATAAAACATAATTAATATGGTTTTCTCGGGATCGTTCCGTGCTACTTAAAGGTAGCCATTGTTACCACCATTTTCAAGGCCGGGGATTTCATAAATATAAAAAAATACCGTTCAATAAGTGTCATTAATAATTATTTTGCCAAAATTTTGGAGAACTGCCAGAAGATTAGATTCCAAGTGTTTCTTCTAACAAACAATGATGCCGCCGGACAGTTTAGCTTTGTAAATGGTCAAAGTACGGCAGATGCTAAGCATGAACTAACAAAAATATTAATAACTTGTTATGCAATAACGAATCCTATTTGGCAGTGTCTTGGACCTTGCCAAGGCATTTGATACGATACCGCATGACGACATATTGGATGCTCTTGTCGGCTGTGTTACGGGGTTCGGGATGCATGTTTTTGCAGAAATGTTAGTGAATTCAGTGAACCTCTAACTGTTGAGATTGGGGTATCACAAGGCTCATCTTAGGGACCGCTTCTGTTTATTACTTAAACTCCTTAACTGACATTGAATTGGAGGAAGGCAGTGTGATATCACATGCTAATGACATATGCTTCTAATATTCATATCTTGATCTAAGACAAAAACTATCTTTATTTGTTTATATATTATCACAATATCGTGAAATAAAGTTTACGAGCATGTTTGCCATTTAACCACTAGGTTCTGTCCAAACAAATCTAATCCAACGTACAACCATGTTGAAAGACTACTAATAGTGTATTATATACCTAGGTTGAGAAGTAAGCCATTATTTACCGAGCACTTTTATATCCTGAGGCGTGTAGCGCCGAAGGATATAATGTGCGAGGTTAATAATGGCCTTTTCAACCGAGGTATATATAGAATTATTTTTACTACTAACACTGATATATTACCATATTTGATTCGATTTGACTTTTATATTGGTCAGTTTCTACTTATTTTTCAAATAGTTCGAAATATCAGGTAGCATGGAAGTTCAGTTGTCTAACTGACAGAATGAATTTAATAAACTCCTGACAGCTCCATACATACAAAGTACCTTCTTTCTATCTAAATTTTGTCAAAATCGCATTATTAATAAGAATATTATGGGGAGTCATGAAAAGTGAGTCATACTGTATATAATTTTTTTACTTATAGCACTGATTATCATTATTTGAATTGATTAGATTTTAAAATTAATCATTTCCTACTAATTTTTCAAATAATCCGAAATGACAACTAGTTGTCAAACTAACAAGTTTGACATTTTGACATTTTCCGTTTTCGTTTCATTATTGACCTAGGTTTTTTTTTAATATTATTATATACCTACCTAGGGTGAGAAATGTTACTTCTCATTTGAGGAATGGAGTAAATAATGGTGATTTATCATGTTAGTAGTAAAAAAAATAATTTATATATGGTTAACTCATCAATTAAAATATAAGTTAAAGTGATGTTACTTATCGATTAAATAGTTGGGTTTAAAAAATTTAACATTCAACTTTGCATCTCTCCATTTATCTCATATCTGCGCATACGCCACTCTCGTCTCTATATTCTAACAGGTTATTTTGTAAAAGACATTACAAATCAATTTATTCTTAGCCATTACCGTCATTCATTATATACACGGATTTTGCTTAGGATTGGGGGAACTCGATAATATGCTTCTTTAACTTATTACCCGTGGATAAAATGGATTGGCCTATTTAGTTCTAATTAAATGTCGATGCTTTGGGGACCAATACATTTTCCCGGTTCGGCTTCGGCTGAGAGAAATATATTTTTCTAACATCGTAAACAACTGACTAGAATTCTAATTTGAGGGGATTTATATAATTAAGATTTTGATTTTTAATTAATGATCTTTCTATTTATTTACGAATATTACAAAATGTATTGTTCCTTGTTTGACTGCAAATTGAAGCGAAAATGGCAGAAACATACAAGCTAATGCTAATGCTGCGTCCTATATTGCAAGCAATAGTTTATAACAATACATAAATGTATGATGAAAATGAAATATAAGATATATTAACTGAAATTAAATCCTTCTAATTAGTCGTAATCAGAGATTACTTTCAAAATAATCTAATTTACCGTCTTATTTCGTCAATTGGATTTTCTTTTTAATAATTGCAATAGTTAGATCTGGAAATATTATGTTGCTGGCTTAAGTGTGGACCTCTTTAGATTTAATTCTTCAGTTAAAGTTGGATCTTACTGCACGGGCCATTTTTAGTGAAAATTACTCCTCGAGATGAGAAATAAATTAGTTTTGTATGCTTCAGATTCTTCGGCAAACATTAGAAAGACAGCAGTGAATGATATGAGGTACTCCTGATAATACATTCGTTTCATTTGAGACTTAATAATTTAAATCATGGTTAGCGAAACGCGCGTCGAGTGCAAAAATTCCCTTTCGGTATTGTGGATAAAACTCTGTTCTAGTGCATTTTGCAGAAGGTTCCAAACCCCAACATAGACAAAATTATTTGCTTGAAACACTATGTTTTCTTCGAGCTAAAATATTGTAAAACCGTTCAAGTCTGTGATCAATCATATCAATCGATTACCAGCAATAATCACATACTCTGTTGAACAACTTAATCCGTATAAAGTACATCCTCGAAGGCTCTCAACAGGTTGGCCTGGTATGTAAAAAGGTTGAATATGGTGGATCAGGCAGGTAAGGAACCATGCAGAGAATTAATGTTTTAAATGCAATTTGCAATAAAATAATGCCAACAGTTACTGCAGCTTGTCTTTTTAGTTCGGGAAAATAGAGAAATGTTAATTGAAGTGTTTGATTTCATAATTAGTAGTGAATAATTAAAAAACGGCGTCCAATGTCTTAGAGAGTCAGTAGGACTTACTGAAGAAAAGAAAATTTTCATAATATCTTCTGAATTAATAGTGTCAAATTCTGAACCGTTTCAGAAGAAACGAAAATCCCAACTTGATTCACCCGATAATCAGTAATTCATAAAAAAAATAAGCGAAAGTTAGATGCCTGACACTCTACTTAGGCTAAGCCACAATATATCACTATTTAATAAGGAATGAAAAGAAATATCAAATAGGACTCGCATGTCTAAAGGTACATATTTGGAATTCTTTTTAAGGAATTGAAGTGGTGGAATATCTTGCTACTTGTCACCATTTTGCTGTAGGGTTGATGATAAATATTAGACGTATATACGACTCAGGGAAACCGTTCAAATTATGTATTGCACAATTCCTCTTCCTATTAAAATATAATCGTTTCTACACCAAAGGATAGTATTTATGTGACCATTGAAGTGTTCCAAGCTTCAGTTTTCTAATTTAGTTCTTACAAAAAAAAAACAGACGGGAAGAGTGGAATATTATTGAGCCGCTCTAATATAACTTTGCTCCTAACTCCGTCTCGGTCCTAAACTTTCAGAAAACAAAACATCCTTTATCCCGTCTTAACTCATACGAATGCTATGCACTAAAAAAGACGCATGGTATATATTATAATATATTTTGGATCGATTCAAGCATCGCTTTATTGACCATTTTGGGTTGTTGTGTATGAAAGTGAATGGGCCGACCTCACTTCACCGCTTCTAATTCAGACTCCAACCACAATTACAATTCACCGCTGGAAAATCCACCGCTACCATAATTCACAGCTATCACAATTCACCGTCCATAATTAAACGTTTCGACTTGAAATATTAAAACACCAATACTTCATGCATTGCTGAAAATCCAAGCAATGGAGATTCGCAGATCATAATAATTGCAAATTCGTCAACTGATGCAAATGAAAAATTAACAGTATCTACTTTCCCTAAGCTAACTCTCCAGCCCGTCCGATGTTCAAAAGATTTCTGATATAAGTATGAAACAACGCATTAGTTGAATTAAAAAGTAACAGATTTGTTTCCCTCATACATAATTAGATGCTCAAAGAGACTGCAGTTACTTTGTAATTCAAATTGATACTTTTTTAAGTAAAGCAAGAACAATGTTGTGCCTAATAAGGATGTGCCATTTAATTTAGATTAATGCTTTACATAATTTTTAACAGATAAAGAATTGGTTCTTTACATAGTCCTTATTGACTATAAAGATTGTTAAGAATATTAGTTTGTCGGTCATTATAGACACAAAGTAATTAGAAAAGCCACTGACCTTACTCCTGAGGTCTTAGACCACAACCACAACATTCACAGAATTTACAAATTACAACTATGCCAAATATGAAGAAAAATATTTAAAATGCAGCAGAATAAAACAACGCTATTCATATAGTGCACAGTACCTATGAAATGATTCGTAATTTTTGACATGCTTTACTAATTGTTCAAATTCCTCATATCTTTTACATTCTTTGCTTAAATAATGCGAAATTATTTATTTGCGCGTAAAGGCACATCCCTGCTAATACCAAATCTTTGACGCAATAAATTAGTTGTTTAACAAATCACTTGTGACTGATATAAAATAAATATTTGCTAAAAATGTATTTTTCTATAAATAATTATTTGTAATAAATATATATTTACAACAGACACAATAAATCAGTTCGTTTTAAAAGCCCTTAATTTTTTTGAAAATTTTGTAAGAAAGTACCGTTATTTTGATCGAAAAAAATATCTGTCTACCTAAAATAGTTTTTTAACGATGTAACCAAATATTTGCAGATTTTTATTTAAATAAATGTTAGTTTTACTAAAAGCAGAAAAGCAATTATCTTAGTGTACTTCTTTACATCAAATGCGTCGGCGTCGCTTTCTAGTGAATAGGTAAACAGATTGTCGAGAAAAAGTTACATTTTTAGTATCACCGAATTAAGAGTCGCTACTGACAATAATTTGTCAAACTTAACTGCACAGTCGGGGAAGATAAAGCGTCCTATCTAGCGCCCAATATAGAATTAACTCCATTATATTATCCGAACCAAAATATCTTGTCTCAAGGATCTGAGGTGGGACCTCTGTCACTCAACCATCAGATTATTAGGTTTTGATGGACAGTAAAGTCTAAGGAGTATTTGGGCATTTAGTTTATTAACCTAATCGGCAATTTATATTTAATGACCAGATTTATTTAGACAGCGCGTCTGTAAATAAATGTGATTGGAAAACTTGGGAATTTACTTATCGGAAAATATTATTACAGTATAGCGAATCATTAGCACCCGAAATATAAGACAGTTAAAGCGATAATATAAGACGAATTTAAAATACAAGAACAATAAGAACAATTTCGGCTCTTTCTGGATATCCAAAATAATCAATAAACAATCTAATGAAGATTGGAACCAGGGTATTATACGAAATATAGTATTTTATTTAGTAGAAGCAATGATCCAAAGTCTTATGAATGCCTCACGATACTAAGCACAATACTGCAAAACATATTTTATTTCGCAAACCATTAAAGTAAATACGGCTGGAAAGTATACAATGTGGAACGAAAGTTTGGACCGCTTTAAGTATGTTTTCCAACCAGCGTTCGCGACATTAAATTTCAAGCGTGTATCGGTAATTTTCCTATTGTTCGTTCGTTCTGTGTCAGTCAAGTCATTGGAATGAGTTTTAAGCGGAGTCGCAAACTACTTGCGGCTTATATGATGTATGAAGAAGCCGAAGATGATGACATACCTACTTCAAATGTGTGTGGTTCAACAAGATGAGGTCGATACGATATATATCTCTAGACCGAAGGAGGGCTTTTTCACTCAGTTAATACAAACCCATTTGAAGCCTGACGATAAAAAATTCCGCAAATTTTTCAGATTGAATCGACCTCAGTTTAAACTAAGGAAAAGTCGTTGGTCACAGCGACTATATTTGCTCTCGAGAAGGCAGTTTGCAACGCACGCTGCCCCCAACGATTATCGCCGGAGGCTGTCGCTTGGAGGAAAGTGATTCCATAAAAGAACAACAGTATCAGTCTCAGCGCGATCGTCGCAGCGACGATCGCTGAACGATCATCGCAGCTATCGCTCGGAGGGAATTCCACATTAAAGATCTTAAATAGCGTTCCTCCGACTTAGATAAGATTCGCTACCAAACACTCTCTGGAAAACAAGGCCTTGAAATTAAGAAAGGCAGTATCCAATTTGGAAACCCGACTTGGGACTGAAACGAAATTCTGTAAAGGGTATATGTCTAGTTTTTAATATAAAATATGTTTAAATTTGCAATGAACAATTTTTACAAAGCAAGTAATTTATTGTGTTAATGGCAAGGACGCTGCCCGTGAAAATAGACTCTTAACCCTACTACACTACATTACACTTGCTAATTATTATACATTATACAGTATAGTTTATTAGACAGGGCACGATTTCAATATATCTGCTGCTATAAAGAGGATACAAGCATTTTTGCGGAATTATATGATTTACAAAAGAAAGTTCTTTTTCGAAAGACCAGAATATTGATACATGGGCTTGATTTTCATTTAGGTCCGGGAAAGCATCACCTGTGACCGGTTTCGAATCTCACAAGTCTCCTCAGACAGGCTAGTGGGTACCTCTTTCGAACCTAAATTTCAAATACAAGCCTATATCAATCAGCGTCGTTCCAGAGGAACGGTAAGATGCAAATACATATCAGTCGTATTGCGAAACATTCTTCAGAGTTTTAAAAACTTCTACCAGTACACTGCAGAGGGAGTACTAGTTTTACATCTTACCGTTCCTCTAGAACGACGCTGATTGATATAGGCTTGCATTTGAAATTTAGGTTCGGGAAAGGTACCCACTAGCCTGTCTGAAGAGACTTGTGAGAGTCGAAACCGGTCACAGGTGGTGCTTTCCCGGACCTAAATGAAAATCAAGCCCATGTATCAATATTCTGGTCTTTCGAAAAAGAACTATCTTTCGTAAATCATATATTATAGATCAAGAAACGCCATACTTTTATATTAAAGGGTACTATCGAGTACAGAAATCGGTTTTGTATGTGGTTACTGCCTGCGAAGGAGAACCGATACATATCAAAGTCGTATTGCGAAACATTCTTCAGAGTTTTAAAAACTTCTACCAGTACACTGCAGAGAGAGTACTAGTTTTACATCTTACCGTTCCTCTAGAACGACGCTGATTGATATAGGCTTGCATTTGAAATTTAGGTTCGGGAAAGGTACCCACTAAGTTGAGCCATTTTTCTTGCTAAAAAGCTGCGAAGAATATAGGTTTAGCACACGTACAACTAGTCGAGTGTCGAGTGTGACAGCCTCGCGGCTTTGTCGCTGACTGAAGACGTTTTGTGCACTGAGCGATCTTGCGACCTACTCTCCTACAAACTCGCTAAACCTATATTCTTCGCAGCTTTTTAACAAGAAAAACGGCTCAACTTAGTTTGAGTATTTCACTGTCAAGTCGC
>JAEQML010071140.1:0-16333 GCA_016904865.1 Pissodes strobi | reverse complement strand
CCGTGTGTCAATTGGCATCCGATATACGGATGCCAAATGACCATCCATAAAAACCTCACAGTTCCGTCACATGAGACCCACAGATCCATTCTACAAAATATTGGACTGGAACCCGATTGACCTGTTTTTGGATTCCTGTATAAATTTTAGTTCAACGTGAACAAATCAGACGGCGCCTCGGTCAATCCGTGTATGTTCATCGCGATGTATATCTCAATACCCAAAATTACGGTAGCGGTTTATTTGGAATCCATTATTTGAATCAATTTTCGGGCTATTTTATGATCCGACATTTAACTATTTTATTTCCCCTTATTATATCTAAGAAAGAATAAATTCGATCGATATTAATTTGTGCAAAATATTTTAAGTGTAGTGTTGTATGTTGTATTTGTATTAGTTCGCTGTTCGTTCTCCTGGACGCAAGCTGACACTGTTAGGACATATTCAGCAACTTTACAAATATTTCATACAGATCTTTAAAAATAGATTTGTGTTTTAAAATGGATGACTTGAAAAAAGAAGTACCAGTACCAATTTCGTTCTAGAATGTTAAAATTAGTCAATGATGCCCGAAGCTCAGGTAATTAGCTTTAGATTCAGATTTACAGTTAAGGGTACCGAAATTATATTTAAGTAGAGTTTCGTAAATATTATTTTATTTTAAAGGCATATAAGAAAAAACCACTCATATCTATTCCTAGGTTTTTAAGGGTCGATAATATTTAAAATACGTTTGACAATCGTAAAGACTACATTCGAAAAAATATACAAAAAGTGTGCTTTTCAATCTTTCACTAATATTTTGATTCAGAAATGACAAGGGATATCTTTCTGATTACCTTTAAAAATTGCATCTCCCAGTTAGCCCTAATAGTCCGGTAAAAATAGAGTGAATATTTGAAAAGTGTGCTTTTGTATGTTTCACTTAAATTTTGATTTATAATATAATATAAATCTGAGAGTCCAATAAAAGGAGACTGATCTTGAAAAATATATATAAAGTGTACTTTTAGATGTTTTACTGAAATTTTAACTTGGAAATGACAAGGAACATCTCGCTGATGACCTAGAAAAATTACAACCCCCGATTAAGTCTGATAAGTTGGTAAAAATATATTTGAAAAAAATATAAAAAGTGTGCTTTAGTATATTTCACTCAAATTTTTATTGATAAGTGGCGAAGGTGATACTATTGACTTCCAAGAAGAAAAACCGTCTAACTCTGATAGTCCGGTAAAAGGAGACTGAATTTGAGAAATATATAAAAAGTGTGCTTTAGCATTTTTAATTTGGAAATGATAGAGCACATCTCGCTGATGTTTTTGAAAACTTACAACCACTGCTTAAGTTTTATAGTCCGGTAAAGACTGAATACTTGAAAAAATATAAAAAGTGTGCTTTTGTATGTTTCACTCAACTTTTGATATACAAGTGACGAAGGAGAGCCAATTGACTTCCAAAAAAAACGGTATCCGCCGCTTAAATATAATGATCCGGTAAAAGGAGACTGAATTTGAAAATAATATAAAAAGTGCGCTTTTTAAAGATTCCCAAGATTTTCATTTAGAGATGAGGGGCATCCAATTGACCTCGAAAAAATGTACGTAACTAAAACTAAATGTAACTCCGTTAAGAGCGTTCATTCCCTTTGAAGCGTGGGAAAGATAACTGCATGTAACTAAATATAAAATATTTAAAATTGTGCGCTTGCAATCGCTTTGCATCTTAAAAATATAGGAAGGTTGGTTTGTTTTTCGTACACTTTTGTACGGTTTTTGTATAGGGAAACATATTTATATTGTTTTATTTTTTTAATTTATAACACTTTGAAGTCAGTGATTTTTCGACATTTTTAACTTCATTCGCTGGGACTATAGGGCATTATGAAATAAAACCAAAGCATGGTAAGCACAGACCAATACGTTTTATATGAATTTTAAAACGGGTCTTGATTGTGATTGTGCACTAAAAGAATACTGACATTTGAAAAGTATAATAGAATGCATTATGCTTAAATAAGAATTTTATCAAACATTTCTAATCATCACAGTGTGTGTTGCCTTAATTACCACGCCCTAACAAAAATTTAAAAACGGCATCACCTGACTTAATTTTCACTCTCATCCCTCTCTTTAGTAGAGTCATCCTCTTTAGGATACAGTATTTGAAAGGCCATAAAATATGTAATGGGTGACGTAAAAGTCATTAAATTTAATTCATACTTCGTCCTTTCTTAATGTTTATGGCCAATCTATTTTAAAGAAAACATGTTTTTAAAGAAAACCCTTTACACGTGCAAAACTGAGGACTGAATGTACTACAGATATGTAAACAAGTGGCGGCTCGTGAGTTTAAGTGCGCAGGGTGAAAAGGACCTTATACGTCCTTCGGAAAATGCCCGCCGCAGGCGTCGTCTGAGGCTATCCCGGTGGGGGTGCCACGTCCAATTTTTACCCAAAAGTCGTTAAAATCGTTTAAAAAACAAGAATTCGGCGCCCTCCTGAAAGCAATTGTTGCGCACTTAAAGAAATTAATAAGTAGGTACTTATCGATTCCAGAAGAGTAAACCATTAAAACAGTTTATTGTAACTACAAATCAATAAAGTTCAAAAAAATTTCGAAAACGTTAAAAAATATATCGGTTCGATGGCAAAAAAGGGCTATTGTAGATATTTTTGTCGGTGGCAAGAACCTTGACTTGGCCGTTTCCTAGTTTTTAAAGTGAAATTCCATTCGCTTGTTATATCCACATATCCATTTGTTTCAAGCGTAAATTTCGGGGCTAAAATGTCTGGTGAAAGACCGACCATCCTTTTTCTTCGCACAAGTTTGGTGTAGTTTTACAACCAGCATCGATCTCCCCAACCTCTTATTTCTATCTTTTTATTTAGATCCAATAAGGAAAAGTTATTTATAATAATATTTTCAACTGAATTTATGCCTCCACAGCAATTACCTATTGTCAGAACCCGAACTACTAGCCATGACAGTAGAATAATAGTATATAAATAAAAATATAAAACACTATACAATATTACGTACACTCATAAGGTTATACAGCTAATTAATAGCCGGACATGTGTCAACGAAACAAAAAAAAATCACCGCTCGACTCGAGTAAACTAGTAAACCGTAATAATAGTAGAGCATGATTCTTGAAACCGAGATATTTACGTTTGAAATTTTTTCGGCCATAAGGGCTAATGCAAATGATTTTTTAAAAATAAATATCAAAAAATACTTCCTAAAAAGATTTTGTTGTGAATTGGTCCAAAAAATAAGTATTATTTCTCTATACAGTGGTACCAATATCTCGATTTTTTATTATAGTGCCCTTTTGCGGAGTCTAATTTTTTTATTACCTCCGGAATAAGGGTTATCATATCATGTACTTTCATCCCTAAAAAAATCAGCTTGTGATTCCGTACTCTAAACGCAAGAATTGCAAATTATTACTAAATTAAGCTAGAAAGTGAGGATCTAAATAGCGCACGGATGGGCCTTGACTTCTCGTGATTTTACGAACATTTACGACCTATTTGCATGACGACAATGCATTTAACCAGGGCGCCGAAAACTAGCGCACGGCAGATTTAGGGTACGTCCATAGTGCACCTCTTCTCGCTTCACCGCGGCAGAGTAGCGATAAAAAAAATCAATAAAGGAATGGTAGCGCGAGGCCATAGTGCGCCTGCAGCCTGTTTCAAGCGACTTAATCACCTTTTACCAGAGTGAATTTGTATTTCTTTTTCTCGCATTCCGCTTAACCCGCTCGTTGATTCATTTTAGTTGATGTGCAATACGCAGTATTGTTCTAGTTTGTTGCTCTATCATTTAAACAAATATTAAATATTTATAAACATTGATTAAAAAGCTAGGAGCCGCGGAATGGAAATTGATAAAGATATTTTAATTTCGAAATTGCTTTAAAAAAATGTTATATGGGACAAACGATTGAAGTACGGTATTCATCATCTTCTGAGCGAGACCAATTAATTTCATGAATTGAGTTGTTCTTTCTTGTTTTAATTTATTAGAAACATTATCACTGGCTAATAAAATACATAACAGATCTCACGAGATAGCTCCATGATGCCAACTGAGGAACTGAGACGAAACGCGCAGGTTGACCAAGCGAGTAGAGTAAAAGCCGGCTAGCGAGAAGCGGTGCATTATGGACGTACCCTTAGATTATCGATCGTCGCCATCGTAGCCTCGATTTCGCTTAAACAATGTATTCTGCGGCCAGTGGAGATTCAAAAATATGCAAATTCGCAAATTATAGTTACTTTATGTTAAATTGTATGTAGGGAAGGAGATTTTATTTTTCAATTTATTTTCGCAGGCACTGCGCGCGCACGGGCGCACTTATTCAGAAGCCGCCCCTGAAGTAAACTTTACATTTTGAGTCCAACGAGTCTTCTAAATGTGTCCAAACCACCTTGTCTAATTTAACGATTTTTTTACTACAGTGGGTAAAATTTCATAAAATAGTGCTATTATTGCAAAAGTTATAATCAAGTTGAGTGAAATATTCTAAAGCACACTTTTTATATTTTTTCTATTATTCAGTCTACTTTTACCGGACTGGTTGTAGTTATTCGAGAGCATCAACTAGATGTCCCGTGTTATTTCCAAATTAAAATTTAAGTGAAACATCCAAAAGCATACTTTGTATATATTTTTCAAATTCAGTCTTTTGCGGAACTATCAGAGTTAAACGGGGTTGCGTTTTTTTTGGAAGTCAGGGGGATCTTATTCTTTACTTGTAAATTTAAATTTTAGTGAAAATACAAAAGCACACTTTTTATATATTTTTTCAAATATTCACTCTTTTTTTTACCGGACTATTAGAAGTAATTGGAAGTTGCAATTTTTCAAGAAAATCAGAAAATTATACCTTGTCATTTCTGAATTAAAATTATAGTGAAACATTCTACAGCTCACTTTTTGTATAAAACGCAGATGCTAATTTTTGACCATACTGGCTTTTTTCAACTGGAAAGGAACGGAATCGCACTTCAAATTGAGAATGTGATACAACGAGCAGTATATAGATGTAACCTTGGATGTAACAAAACTGAGCTTAGAAAAATTGTGAATAATAGGAAGAATGGTATAAAATTATTTTAACTTACAGGGAAAAAAATTCAAAACTGATAATTTAATTTATTTGTTCATGAAAAAAAATACTGCCTGGATGAATATGTTAACACATCAAAATGAAAATACCTCCGAAAATACCAGTCTAAAAAATAAAACACACAAACTCAAAAAAAATCACATTATATTGCGTTGCCAAGTTAATGTAATTGTAACGATATTATTGAATACTTAAATGACGATCTTAAAATAAAATTTGCATGAACAAAAAAGCTTAATCAGTCTCGTCAGTATTATCAGAGTCAGAACTAAAGACAGAGATATTGTCTTCGTCGTCTTCGTCAGTCGTAATTACAAGTGGCGGAATGTCAGAGGCATCACACACTCGTATTGCCTCCCAAGGCTCTCAAATTATGTTTTCTGTATGAATAACATATTTTTGCCAATGATCTATAGAAATCTCGTTTATTTCCCTATCCCATATAGCCAGAACTTCTCAAAGTGGCCCCTTAATATTGGAAATATCTTCTCTTCTTCTGCTTCATTCTTGATTTTAGGCGAGTCGCCTGTTCAAGTATCGCCCACTTGCGTGAGGCTGTCGCTCCATCGTTTCCTGGGGCGCCCAACGTCTCTTCGTCCCAATGGGAACTTGTCGCGAGCAATTCTCACAAGTCTGCGGTTGTCCATCCTGCTTATGTGTTCATTCCATTCCTTCTTCCTGTTTGCTACCCAGTCATTGATGTTCTTGACATTACAGGCTGTTCTGATATTTTCCCCTCTCTCCCTATCCAGCAGTGTCTTTCCAGTGATTCTACGGAGTATCTTCATCTCAGCTGTCTCTAGGAGTCTTTTGGTTTTCGCTGTTTCTGGCCTGGTTTCTGCGGTATATGTCATCACCGGCCTCACGACGGTTTTGTAGAGCCTCGATTTAGTCTCCGTTCCCATACTCTTATTGCACCATATTGTATTCAGGCAGCCAGCTATTCTAATTGCTTTCGTTGTTTGATCTCTTACCTCTGCTTCAATATCACCAAAGCGGGAAAGTTCTATGGCAAGGTAGTTAAATTTCATCTTCTGCTCGATTACTTTACCGTCAAGTTCAAGTTTGCATCTTAAAGGGGTTTTTGATGTTGTTAAGCACTTTGTTTTGGTCGGTGATATTTTCATATTTAGAGACTTGACTGTTAGGTTGAATAAGTGTAATAACCTTTGTAGGTCATCTTCATTTTCTGCAATGAGAGGGCATCGTCAGCATAACACACTATTTTGATTTCTGCATCTCCCATTTTGTATCCCTTTAGCCCTCGAACACTTCGAACAATTTCTTCCATTATTAAATTGAAAAGGATAGGACTCAGGGAGTCTCCCTGGCGGATACCGCTACCGGCTGGTATTGGTCCTGTAAGGTCTCCTTCTATTTGTGCTCGTATTTTATTGTTTGTATATATGTTCTCTATGGTTTTAATGAGATTGTGTGAGATTTGCCTGTTGTAAAGGAGATACAGGACGTCTTTCAGCTGGACACGGTCAAATGATCTAGTTAGATCAACAAAACATACAAACGCTGGCTTGTTGTGTTCAATCGATTTCTCCACTATTTGTCTTAATACGAGCACGGCGTCTGTGCAGGATCTTCCCGATCTGAATCCCTGTTGTTCGTCCGCCAACGATGTAAGATTGTTGATTTTGTTCATAATTACTTTAGTTGTTAGTTTTAGGGCAGTGCTTAAAAGGTTTATTCCTCTATAATTTGATGGTATTTTTTTGTCCCCTTTTTTGCACATTGGATAGTAGTGCTGGTTCGCCATTCATCTGGGATTTTGTGTTGATATATAATTTTCTGTATTAAAGTTGTTAATTCTTCTGTTAGTCTTTGCCCACCGTATTTGAGCAATTCGCTTTGTATACCGTCTTGCCCGGCGCTTTTTCTATTTCTTAGTTTCTGTAGTGCGTTTTCTACGTCGGATGTATTGATCGTGGCATCTGCGTTAATAGCTATTTCTGGTGTGGTAGGCTCGTCTGCCGTGTTTGTCGTTTTATACAGATCGGTTAAATATCTGATCCACTCTTCCTTTTTTATGTGGGTTGGTTCTAGCAGTTCATTGACCTCCTTTCTGTGTGATCTTATGAATCGCCATATCTGCCTTTGAAGCCCATAGAAATCATCTTCCAGGCGTTTGGAGAAAATTTCCCAGTGTTCGTTTTTGGTTTTTCTCACTAGTTCGTTAGTTTTGTTCCTAACTTGCTTATAGGTACTCGTTATATGATTCTGGCGTTCGCAGAGTGCAATATTTTAGGTAGGCTTTTCTTTTTTCTTTGCACTGTTCCTTGATTTCTGGGCGGAAGCATGGTGTCTTCTGGTTGATTACTTGGTTCACTTTTATGGTTCGTTCACCAAGTGCCTCCCTCGCTGAATTCTTGATATTATTCTTGATTCTTTCCCAAGCTAGATTGATGTCGTTAATATTTGAAATCGGGTTTTCGTCGATTCTTTGTTGTAATCTATTTTTGTATAGGTTCTTTATCGTAGGGTCCCATAGCAGCTCAATACTGAATTTATGTGTTGATATCACCGGTTTTGATTGTTTTGGTATTCGGACTTTCAATCTAATTCTTCCGAGTAAAAGGTTATGATCGCTTCCTATATTTGCCGAATTGAGCGTTCTGATTTCGAGTATTTGAGTTGGGTGAAATTGCGTATTAGTCACAATGTAGTCGATTGTCGAAGTGTGGCCTCTGTTATTGGCAAATGTAAATTTATACTGGGGTTTTAGGTCGAAAAACGTAGTATTGATACGCAGTTCATTGTAAGTACATACACACAAAGTAATATTCTTTTGCCACATATGATGAAAGTCAATATGCTCTTGGAATAACGTCAATTCCCTCAGTTTGAGAACTCTTTTCTGAGGTGAAGAAATACTTCTCTCCACACAAAGTAATATTCTTTTGCCACATATGAAAGTCAATATGCTCTTGGAATAACGTCAATTCCCTCAGTTTGATAACTCTTTTTTTGTGTAGGTCTATCATTAGTTCCCCGTTATCATTCAGCACATTCTCGTTGAACCTTTGTTTAATTCCTGAGACTGTTCCGTTTCCAACTCGTGCATTAAAGTCCTCAAGTACTATCATGGGTTGATCACTTGGTAGTGAGTCGATTGTGGTTTGGAGTTGATCAAAAAACGAGTCTCTCAGGAGCTGCGGTCTGTTGTCTTCTGGTGCATATATTGATAGTACATTTATTGTTTGGTCGTCTGACTTTAGTGTAACAGCTATAATTCGTGGGCTGATGTAGTTGCATTCCTTTATACAATTTTTGTATTTCCTGCTGATTGCCATAGCAACACCCTCTCTTGCTCTTTCGTGCTTCTCAACTCCGCTGTAGACCACAATATATTCTGCGTACTTCTTTTGGCCTTTTGGCATTTTCCCTTCATCTTTGTTTTCTGTAGGGCGCATATATCGATCTTGTTATCTGTTAGTTCTTTTAAAATTTCTTGGTCTTTGTTTTTGTATGATCTCACATTCCAAGTAGCAACACGCAGCAGATCCTCTTTTCTCCAATTCGTTGTCCGTTTTCTCGCGTGGGTCGTCGTGGTTAGATCAGTCCTGTTCCGAGGCAAGTGTCCGTTTCTGTAAAGTTGTGGTTTCTTTTTACCCAGGGTAGGGTGCTAGCCTAACCCTAGAACCTTCCTCCTTTATCCGGGCTTAGGACCGGCAGCATCAAGCTACTCAATTCACTCAATGACCATGCAGGTGAATTGATTGGAAATATATTGATCGTATTTTCGTTTACATTCCGACCATACCATTTCAACTGGATTAAAATGGCAGCAATGGTATGGTGGCAGTCGCAAAATTTTATGTCCTAAAGGTTAAACATATTCATCAAGGAAGTATTTTTTTTCACTAGGGCAGTTTCTGCGTGCAATACTCCATATTTGATCTTTTATGGCCTTTTCTGGAAAGTCAACATTATTTTCCTGGAACCATTCGATCAATCTCTGCCTTTTCCAAGGGATTTCTTCTAATAAACCAGAATGGTAACTTGCATTCGCTATGACTATGAATGACTTTGGGAGAAGATTCGGAACCAGCTGAGTTTTAAACCACTTTTCGAAGTTTTTCCTGTTCATATTGTCTTGATAATCTTAATCCGCTTTTGAATATTAAATTCGCGTCCTTGATGAAGCCATCTTTGATTCCGGCGTGGACAGAGCCGTAGCCAGAAAGAATATTTAGGGTAGGCAGAATAAACTTTTGCACAGGCTTACACACATAGCTTATTTTATTTAAAAAATATACATCATGGATTAACTTATCAACATTTGAATTTCACATTTATATAGCATTTATGTTTAATACAATCAACAGGCAATAGATTAATTTACATAAATAATAATTAGTATTAAGTCACTACTGCTTTAACAACTCGACATACTCATTTACTTTTTGTGGAATACTCTAAACAAGGAAAACAAAATAAAACACAAAACATAACACAAAAATATTTCTTATTGATATTCCTATTATAATAATGGTTCCCACATTTTAAGTTAGAAGTAAAAAAATGCCCTTCTTTGACATAACATACAAATTAATAAATTAATACCCTGACAATTATTAAACAATAGGAAAGCGGACTAAACACGAAAACGCAGGAATAGAGAATAGAGAGTAGGTAGTCGTTCTAAAATACAGTGTGAACCAAAAGTTGAACATAAACTCGATAAAAAATTGAAGGAATTTTTTCGGACCCTGTAGCATGCTCGGACGTCAATGAAAACTGGAGTAAAATCTTCCGGACCTAAATTTCTATTCTTGATATATTCCCTTAAAAAATTTATTCTTTTATGAACAATTCCATCAAATATTTTCTATTATTTGTTTGTTTCGACTTCGTTGTTATATTTGCGATGACCATTTTCGAAGAAATCTGTTAGTAGCTCTAAATGCAGATCAAGATATTGAAATTGCTAAACGTCGCCGGAATGATCTGCAGTATCCAGAACAGGAGGTAAATGATAATACAAGGCTTTGTCATAATTGCAACATGAGCGTGTTGGAGGAGATTAGAGTATACCAGAATGATGCAGATCCTACAATTATTAAGGTACTTTTTAAAAATAATGCTAGCTGTTGCTTTGTATGCGGTAATAATAATCTAGAAGGTAGAAGGAATTCGAAGACCATCTTCAAGCCTGAGGGCAAATGATTTTATTAAAACAGAAATATATGTTCCTCCTCATGTACGAGTATGAGTGGTGACCACCTTGATTCAAGAGGAATGTTATTCCATCCTTCATTAAATGGCTTACGTGGAATAAGAAGACCTTACAATTTGCAAGTAAACGAATTGACTATTTTCTTGGGATGTCTTAGTGATGTTAGTTCTCAATCTTTATTAGAGCATGAAGAAAATTATTTAGACGATGAATTCAAATCTTTAACTTCACTAACCAAGGTTCAATTTCGTGACGTTTTCAGCTATGTCATCCAGTATTCTTTTATGGTTGTCAGAGAACAGTTTCTAAGAAAGATCGTATATGTTTCTTGTGCAAAATGCGACAGGGACTTTCTGACGATTTCTTAAGGATCATGTTCAACTATGCTTCTCGCCAGTTAGTCAGTTCCACCATTGCTAAAGTGTTATTGTGCCTTGATACTAATATTTCACCACTTAATTTGGGTTATAGACACATAAATAGAAACGAATACGTTAATAATCATGTAAGCGATTTTTCCAATATCTTGTATAACGAAAACCCTGAAATTCAAAAGGCCATTGCTATTATAGACGGAACTTATATAAAAATCCACAAAAGTCGTAATTTCCAGGTACTTCGTCAGTCGTTTTCAGTACACAAACAGTACCATCTTTTAAAGCCGACAATTGCATGTGCACCGGATGGATATATCTTGGCAGTACATGGCCCATATTTTGCAGATAGTCGCAACAATGACGCTGCTACGTTTTTAGACGAGTACAACCAAGACCTTGCTGAACTTAGAAACTGGTTTGCTGAAGGAGATATTTTTATCTTGGATAGGGGTTATAGATACACTCAAAACTTTTTAAAGGATATTGGCATTCAAACGGAAATGCCCGCACATCTTGGACATTGAGCCCAATTAACCACAGAAGAAGCCAACAAATCTACGTTGGTTACAAAATCTAGATACGTCGTAGAATCGAGAAATGGGCATATTAAAAGTATTTACAAGTTTTTTAGAGACGCATTTCCGAATTCACTTATCCCACGCTTAGGTCAGTTTTTAAGGGTAGCCTGTGCACTTATTAATAGGTATCATCCAACTATCCATCTTGAAAATGCTACCCCAGAACTAACTCAACAAATGTTAGATAAGGCCCGTCAACCAAATGCTACACAGCTTAGAGTTAATAATGAGTAGGGGTTCGCGAGACTAAGGTCTCGGTCTTGTCTCGGTCTCGAAAGCGAGAGAGACCGAGACCGAGACCTGGGAATTAAAATCGAGACCGAGACCGAGACTTACCGATCGAGACCGAGACCAAGGTCTCGGCCTCGAAAAATATTTTTATTTGTTGAATTTTCAAAACTTATTTTTCTGAAAAAATCAAATTTGTATGTATGTTATTGGCAATTTATGCCAACGGGGTCCAATCAACCAAAAAATTGAAAAATCGTGCAAATCCGGGTATAACGCTTGTTTATTTTAAATTGGGCTTCTTTTTAAGATTCTAGAAGAAATGTTATACTGTTATGTACATAATATGTAATTATGTAGATAACTTATTTTGAGCCATTTCCAAGCAATAAACAGCTATGAGTTTTCACATTTTATATATTATATATTTTATAACTAATTTGGGCGCCAATTTATAACTAAAAGGTGTTTTAATTATTTTAATTAATTAGTTGGGCGCCACTTTGTAACTAAATTAGTGTTGCCCACTTTGTGATGAATTTCTAGCTCAGTCGTACTTATAACTTATTATTTGGCTCATTCACCAATTTGTAAGAATAGAGCAAAAGTTAATTTATTTAGTTTATTTGAAGGCGTGGATTGAACGATTTCCTTTGGCGATTTAAAATATATAAGATACGATAAATCAAAAAAAGGTAAATTAAAAACAACTATATATTAACTATATGTTTAAATTACAATTTATGGTACCATGTGCACTGCAGTTATGAACATAAGATGAAAATTGACTAAAAATTAGATTACAAATGCAATCAAATATAATAATTGATTACTGAGAATTTAGTTAACAAAAATGGTAAAAATAAGAATTGACTTAAAATTAGATTACAAATGCAATTGATCACTGAGAATTTGATTTACCAAAATGATGAAATTGAAATTAGCTTTGGACAAATTTAAAATAAATAAAATCTACGTCTTTGCAATTTTTTCATATAAGTAACGCGTTACCTACGTTCCCAACTGTTCTTGTATTATCCGCACACCACGTGATCGTTTGGGACCTCCTCTGGAAACTTCAACTGCCTGTACCTCAGCTTCCTAGCTATAGGTGTGTCCAGGGCTTACCAGTCATTCCAGGAATGGTTCCCAGTTGTCTGCACGTGCCTGCTATCGGATCGACTGTCACCACAATGATCTGCGTGACTGTTGTCTTGTAGGAACGTTGAACGTTTACATGAAAAAAAGAATTGGATGTCTTAGACCGGTGTACACTGCTAATTATAATTATACAAAAGAGTATCCTATGGACCTCAGTCTGATATACAAGGTTTTAACCAACAACTTGAAAATTCACTGGTTACATAATCAGAACTTAAATTACAATTTAAGTTTAGCAAAAATTATAGATAATTATGATTAAACGACACTATGAATAATTACTGCTACTCAAGGTATTTCTTTTTCTTAATTAGGGATATGAAATTCAAAGAAAATAATGATTGAAATTAGAAATTTAAAAGAAAATTATGGAACTTGTCCAACAGTGGCTCTCGGCAACTTCAAATAGAAAATCACTAGATTTTAATTAAAAAAAAAGGAAGAACGAGGTATAACCTCTTTTAAACAAGTCTAATGACTCCAAATAGGTACTTGATTTATTAAGATGGCCCTTGGCGCATAAACAATAATTGGACGTAAATTACGTCTCAATTAATCAAAGATAAAGATAAGATAATTACTATCTCGCTTTGAGATAGGAACTACGTTTATAGATAAAAAAAAATCAACCAGGTAATTTTACACGTGCTTAACCTCTTTAATAAGCAAATGAATACAGATACATCATGGATCAAACGTTGACACGATAAGCAATAATAACTATAGTTTAAAGCAACAAATAATCTGAAAAAGTAATGAAATAAGTCTGAAAATTTACTATAACTAACAATATTGCTACGAAAAACCCAGAGAAATTCTACTACAAATTCAATTTACTACCTTCTACAGGAAAGATAAAATCTGCTCTGCGAATTCTCCCAACAATATCGTCAAATCTAAATGAAAATATCTAAATAATGTGTGTGACCGTTTAAAACGATGAAATAATTCCGCTCTCGACAAATTTGGATTAAACCATTATCAAATTACACGAATTTGACCAATAAGAAACGCAACTATTCACCAAAAAAAAAATCGGTATTTAACCTTAAGGTCACCAAAAAATTTAGAATTGTTGAAATCACAATTACTTAAAAATGCAATACAAAAGCCAAATATATCTAACTGAATTGGAAACAATTTTTAATTATAAATTTAAAGTATGAAAGGATTATTGAAAAATATGCAGAATGAATAAGATATTTTAAGATCAAAAATTATTAGGACTCACCGTGCCGACGTTTTAACACAAGATGAGACGGAATTTTTCAAAACTGTATATATGCTACCCATTTAAAATTCAACGTTTTTTTTTCATTGGCCAGTTCAAAACACGTGACAACCGTTGTAAGAAACACGGCGTCAAGCATTGCCTATCAATATACTAAACATTGAAAACCATTGACAAATAGGTAGAATAAATGGAGCGGAATAGACAAATATTTCATAACATTATATTTAACATATATTCCGTTACAATTTATAAGGTAATAAAACATCGCGTAGGTATACAGTATATACCGTATACCTATACAGAGTGACCCAAAATTAGTGGACGAAGCATTAGCCTTGTTGTTATTGGTCAAAAATACCTTATATTTTTTCTATAAACATATATCGGGAAACGCCCCTACGGTGGGTTAGTAGTGGGCTAAAGATGTTTTTTTTCTTATTATTTCCAAAATTGTGTAAAAGAGTTTTAAAATTTTGGAATTCCCCTAAGTATACTAAGTTTAATATTTAGAATTCGGAAATGGAATAAGAAATAGAAAATTTTAGTCAGGTCAGGTGCTTAACATTTTGGGAGTGAATCTAAAACATTAACGTCAACTTTTTTGTGGGCTATTTTTTTATTTTCTTTTCAAATTTTGAATACGTACAAAGGTGCCTCTTATTTCGTATCATTAGGACGCAGGGTTTTGAGAAAAACGGATGATAAATGTATTCCGACTGCCAAAAACGAGTGTAAATTGAATGCTATAGTGTATCAAATTTTGAAAATCTATCATAACTTTTTTCTGGAACAAGTGTTTCTACTATTTTATAATAATATGAAGTTTTGTAACGACAAAAAGAATTTTTGGAGAATATCAAAAATTATAACCTACATTTTACACCCATTTTTGGCAGTCAGAATACATTAAAATCCGTTTTTATCAAAAACGCTGCGTTCTAGCGAAACAAACTAAAAGGCACTTTTTTGCGAAAAAAAAATTCAAATTTTCAAAATTTGAAGAAAAAATATATAAAAGTTAGCCCAAAAAAAAGTTAATTTTTAAATTCACCCCCTAAAATGTTCACACCTGACTAAAATTTTTTATTTTTAATTCCATATTAAATAATATTAAAGTTAATAGAATCCCAAAATTTTAAAACTCTATTTTACACCGCTTCGGAAATAATTAAAGAAAACCATATTCAGGGATCCATTTTTAAGGGGCTCTAGCTCCCTTCCCGATATATATTTATAAGAAAAATTTTAGTCATTTTTGACCGATAAATACATGGTTGATGTTTCATCCACTAATTTCGCGACACCCTGTATACCGTTAAATTTTAAGAATTTTCAAAATAAATTTTTCCATATAATACAGAATGTTTGAAAATGACATTACTTTGTATGGCTACGCTACAACTGATAAAAAATGTAAAAAATAAGAAGAAAAAGCATTGACTTTGACAACAAAATTGACATAAATCGGTACCTAGTTTTTATGTGTACATACTTAAAAATCCCTATCACTTGTATACCTACCTACATTAGAGGTAAGCATTTTTATATCAAAACAACAATTTAGAAACTAACATGAAATATATTAAAATATTAGTAGGTACCTATTCAAGTTAACTATTATTATCCAAACAAGTGTTGCAAACAAAAAATGTAAAATTATTTAAGAAGTTTATCCCTAATATCACATCTACACCAAGAACTGATATACAAAAGACACTTATTAGATGTTTCATTTAACTTAACATTCCGATCCGAAGTAACGTTTGTGTAATTAACGAAATAAAACAGTAAATTATTTAATTACTTTTTATTTGCTCAAACCGAGACCGAGACCAAACCGAGACAAGACCGAGACCGAGCCCAACGTAGCCTCCCCGAGACCGAGACCGAGACAAAATTTTTTCATCGAGACCAAGACCGAGACTTGCCAGGTCTCGGTCTCGGTCTCGCGAACCCCTAATAATGAGAGCATTTTTAGACGATGGCGTCCCTGTAGAAATATCCTCTCATATTTTTTATTAAAAAAATCGATACGCAACTCCCATTTTTCCATACAAATATTTTTTCTGAATAGCTTGAATAATTCTGCATAAAAATGCGGTCTTGATTAAAAAAATTAAATTACATCGCTAAAACCAAATTTTCGTCATTAATGCAAACCTGAAAAAATAGCCATATAAAAAAATATCAGTGGCGTACAACTGCTTTATTAAAAAAAACACCCTATATAAAAAAATTTAAGCCGCTGCGAACCTATGATTTTTTTTGAACTTTTCTTAATAAAATGGCTTGATGAATCGCTTATCGAAATGTGCATATTTTTAAATCATAAAAATGTAATCTTTTATTTAAATAATTTAGGGTGTGCGCCAATTAAAAACAATGCACGCTATATTATTTTTTACATTTGTCACTTTACTT